>JANITX010000006.1:627300-637338 GCA_027564395.1 Erythroxylum ulei
GATAGTAATATGGATCCTAAACCCATATTGACATACTCTAAGAGAAGGAGAGGGAAGGGTCCGAACAGGGGCCACACCGATGAACCCATACTGACATATTCTAGGAGATTCACTAAGGCAGGGAGGGGTGAGTCAGCAATTGGTTAGAGAAGTTAGTTAGAAGAGAGAGAGGGCACTATGTAAGGAATGGGGCGGTAGTGCAGAGCGTATCTTTTTACACACTTGTATTGTTTCGGCTGAGAGCTGAAAGGCCATAGTTGGCTGGTAGCTTGGTGCTTGTAGACTATACTATGAGGCTATAGCTAAATATTAATAAACATACCTTATTCTCATCCAGTTGCCTATCATTGGTGCTTTCATTGAGAGGACCGGTGTATGCAAACTAGAATGGCATCACAAAAGTGGGAAGCAATGGATGCTCGTATGGTCGCAGTGGAGTCGAAGTTGATGGACCATACGGTCCAACTGGGCAACTTACATAAAGGAGTCGACGAGCTCTCTAGAGCGTTGGCGGCGATGCACGTCGAAATGAGGGAGGGATTCCAACGTCAAGCTACTCACCAGACACCGGAGATAGGGTCGAGCTTGATGGAGCGTGGGAAGTCGGTACAGACAGGAGGAGGTAGTGGTGTCACATCCATGGCGTCGGAAGAGTACCAGCTCCGAGCCAAGAGGATAGAGCTCCGTCCATTCCAAGGTGAAAACCCGATTGGATGGGTCTCTCGTGCGGAGTTGTATTTCGCCATTCAGGGGACTCCACCGGAGCTCCGTGTTCAACTGGCACAAATCTGTATGGAAGGCATGACATGGCATTGGTTTAAGGTTCTCCTAGCGTCGAAGCCCGAACTGGATTGGGAGACCTTCAAGAGAGCCTTGTTCAACCGGTACGGTGATCACTTCAACGGGAATCCTTTTTCCCAGTTGAAATCATTAACGCAACATGGGACGGTGGACGAGTATGTGGAGACGTTCGAAATGTTGATGGCCCAAGTCCCACCCCTTCCGGAAGATCAGTACATGGGATTGTTCGTCGGTGGGTTGCGAGAGAATATAAGGTTGGAGGTTCTGGCGCTGGATCCTTCCTCCCGATATCGTATGATAGCAGCAGCACGTGCGGTGGAACGTAAGCTCACACCATCGACCCAAGTTAAACCAGTTGTGGGTTGGAAACCCGGGGGTGCTCCACGAGTCGGGCCTCCTAACCCGACTCTAGCTGGACGCGGGTGGGTCGGTGCGCGACCCGGCATGGGCCGTTCTCAGCCACCGGCAAATGGAGGCGCAACCCAGTGGGCGCGCCAAGAAGGGGATCGATGACCGGGCTTAGAGAGACCGGTGGAGGCACGACCAAGAGGAACCAGGAATCTGTCTTACCAGGAGTTGTTGGATCGGCAAGCTAAAGGACTGTGCTTCAAATGTGGGCAACATTTCGGTCCAAACCACGTCTGTCCCGATAGGCACCTGCGACTGTTGATTTGGGAGGGCAGTGAGGACGAAGATGGACTGCCGACTGGTTCTAGGGATAACGAGGAAGCCACCGTGGGTGAGGCCGAAGAGATGGTATGCCAAATAGCGGAATATGGGGAGATAGCGCAGACTAAGACTCTCAAAATCGAAGGAAATCTGGCTGGAGTTCCTATCTTGTTGCTCATTGATAGTGGGGCGAGTCACAACTATTTGTCGTATGAATTGGTGGCTACCTTGGGATTGGCAGTGACTCCAACCGAAACCTATGGGGTCAAGTTGGGCAATGGTACTAGATGCTCTTCACAGGGTCGGTGCAAAGGGCTGAAGGTGAAGGTGGGAAATGTGGAACTCATGATTGATGCATACATTCTTCAATTAGGAGGAATAGACCTGGTTTTGGGAGGGGAGTGGCTGGAGACTTTGGGAGAGGTAAGGATGGACTTCAAGCAGAAAACTATCAGGTGGGGTTTTGAGCAGGGAAAGGAAGTGGTCACTTTGAGGGGGCAGGGCTGTGAGCATCCCCAACAACTTTCTGCCTTGCAAGGGATGCTTCAGTCCATTGCCATGGATTCCCAGATTGGGCAGCAAAGAAATGATGCTGAGATGATCATCTTGGGGAGTAAGACTACCCTACTTCCAGCTCAATTCCAAGAATTAACCCTAGTGTTGCAAGCCAACCAGCTGGTGTTCCAAGAACCGAAGGGGCTTCCCCCTTCGCGAAGTCATGATCATGCCATTAATCTGTTTTGTGGAACCAATCCGATTAGTGTAAGGCCTTATAGGTATGCTTATCATCATAAGGATGAGATCGAGCATCAAGTAAGGGAATTGCTCGCCATTGGCGCTATCTGACATAGTACCAGTCCTTTCTCTAGTCCGGTGATTCTAGTTAAGAAGAAGGATCATTCGTGGCGGATGTGTGTAGATTACCGAGCTCTAAACAAGGTAACAATTCCGGACAAGTTCCCTATTCCTACTATCAGTGAGCTTATTGATGAATTGCATGGTTCCAAGTATTTTTCTAAGATTGATTTGAAGTCCGGGTTTCATCAAATCCGAATCAAGAATGAAGATATTCACAAGACCGCCTTCCGAACTCATGAAGGCCACTATGAATACTTAGTCATGCCCTTTGGGCTTATGAATGCCCCATCCACATTTCAGTCCACCATGAATTCGGTTTTTAGGCCACTATTGAGGAAGGGTGTGTTGGTCTTTTTCGATGACATCTTGATTTATAGCAACAGTTGGCAGGAACATCTCAAACATTTGGCACAAGCCTTGCAACTCTTGATTGAGCATCAATTCTTTGCTAACCAAAAGAAATGCCTATTTGGACAGCAGTCTATTGAGTACTTGGGGCATGTTATATCAGCTGAAGGGGTTGCAATGGATCCCACCAAGATCAAGAGTGTTAAGGATTGGCCGGTTCCAAAGAATGTAACAGGGGTTAGAGGATTCCTTGGACTAACTGGGTACTATAGGAAGTTTATCAAAGATTATGGAAAGATTGCTCGGCCCCTCACTGAACTCACTAAGAAGGATAATTTTTCTTGGGGACCTGAAGCTCAAAGAGCCTTTGAAGAGTTGAAGAATTGTCTAGTCTCTTTTCCGGTCCTCACCCTACCAGATTTTTCTAAGGAGTTTGTTGTGGAGTGTGATGCCTCGGGTTTTGGGTTGGGGGCTGTCCTTATGCAGGAGAACAAACCCATTGCCTATTTTAGCAAGGCCTTATCAGCTACAGCCAAGTCCAAGTCAGTGTATGAGAAGGAAATTATGGCCTTGGTGTTAGCCATTCAACATTGGAGGCACTATCTTTTGGGAAGAACATTCAAGGTGTATACCGATCACAAGACATTGAAGCATCTCCTACAGCAGAGGTTAAACACTCCTGATCAGTATCATTGGCTGTCCAAATTGATGGGCTTTCAATTTGAGGTGTTCTACAAACCAGGACCCGACAACAAGGCAGCAGATGCCTTGTCACGTGTACCAGTTGAACCAGAATTTCACCATCTGGTTTCATCCCCCAATTGGGTGGATTCGGCTAAGTTGCAAGAGGAGTATCAAGGTGACCCCTGGCTGTCTAGTATTCGGCAGCAGCTCACATCTAACCCCACAACAGAATCTGATTTCCAATTGTCCGGAGGGTTAATATTCAAGGGAAACAGGTTGGTTTTACCCCAAACTTCCTCCTTAATTCCAGAATTTTTGCATGAATTCCATTCCACTCCTATGGGAGGACATTCCGGGTTTACTAAAACCTATAAAAGGATAGTCGGATGCTTGTATTGGGTTGGAATGCGAAAGCGAATTTGGCAGTTTGTGAAGGAGTGCGAAGTGTGCCAGAGACATAAGTATCAAACTCTTGCTCCAGCCGGGTTACTTCAACCTCTTCCTATTCCCAATTCAGTTTGGGAGGATATCTCGATGGATTTTATAACAGGATTGCCCAAAAGTCAAGGATTTGAGGTAATTATGGTAGTGGTGGACAGATTGTCAAAGTATGCCCACTTCATTCCCCTCAAACATCCTTTCACAGCCAAGGTTGTGGCTGATTGTTTTGTCAAGGAAGTGGTTAAACTCCATGGCATTCCCAAGTCAATTGTAAGTGATCGAGACCCCATCTTTGTTAGTCATTTTTGGCAAGAGATTTGGAGGATGCAAGGAACGGTTCCTCGCATGAGCACCTCTTATCATCCGGAAACGGATGGTCAAACCAAAGTGGTTAATAGGTGTCTTGAACCTATCTCCGGTGCTTTGTATCTGAGCAACCTAAACAGTGGCCTATTTGGCTTTCTTGGGCTGAATTTTGGTATAATACCTCGTTTCATTCCGCCACCGCCACTACTCCCTTTGAGGTGATGTATGGTCGACCCCTACCTAAGGTTCCTCACTTCCTCATTGGCGAGTCACCCATTGATGCTGTTAATGGAGTTTTATTTAATAGGGATGAAGCCTTGAGACAGCTCAAATTCCACCTTGTTCGAGCTCAACAAAGGATGAAATCAGCAACTGATGGAAAATGTAGGGATGTTCACTTGGAGGTAGGAGATTGGGTCTATGTCAAGCTTAGACCCCACCAGCAGACATCTCTTGCTAGACGAATCTGTCCTAAACTTTCAGCCCGATTTTATGGCCCATTTCAAGTTTTAGCTAAGGTGGGTGCTGCGGCCTACAAGCTAGCTCTACCGGATGCTTCAAGAATTCACTCGGTGTTCCACATTTCTCAGCTTAAGAAGATGATTGGGACTCATGTGCCTGAACCCACTTTTCCTTCAGGTTTAGAGGTAGATTCCACAGAACCATTAGCACCTGAAGCCATCCTTGCGGAGCGGACTGTTCAGAAAGAGCAGGAGCAAACAGTTGAGTGGCTTGTTCTATGGAAGGGCAGACCTATTGAAGACGCTACATGGACAGCAGCTGTCCAAATACAGCAGCAGTTTCCTTCCTTCCGCCTTGAGGACAAGGCAGATTCTGTAGGGGGTGGAATTGATAGCAATATGGATCCTAAACCCATATTGACATACTCTAGGAGGAAGAGGGAGAAGGGTCCGAATATGAATCCTAGGCCCATGCTGACATACTCTAGGAGATTCACTAAGGCAGGGAGGGGTGAGTCAGCAAACGGTTAGAGATGTTAGTTAGAAGAGAGAGAGAGCTATATGTAAGGATGAGGAGGGTAGTGCAGGGGGGTATCTCTAGACACTTACATTGTATTCGGCTGATAGCTGAAAGGGCCATTAGTGACTGGTAGCTTGGCTCTTGTGGAATATACTACGAGACTATAGCTATATATCAATAAAAATACCTGATTCTCATCCATTTGCTTATCACATTAGTTCAGTTTCTACAAAAACATTCAGTTTAACAAAATATGATGAGCATGTTAACCAATATATGATGAGAAACAAAAGCTTATACAGTGATTATAGGGAAAGGATGTTCTTTTGATTCTTCCAGTGTATTCTCATTCGACGATGTAAGAAGCAAAGTAGCTCTTTTCAACCAAGGCAAGGCAGGCGTTCATGGGTGAAAAGTTCCGTATCGATCAGGAATTCATTAGGACATCTGACTGAGTTTTACAATCTCTGGGCGACTTGATACCTGATAGGCCCACCAAGTCCCACCATTACGTCTTGATTCATTACCAAAGCCTATATCTTGTTGAGTACATATAAATACTGGAATGGCAAATCTCCACGTACATCACAATCTTACTATTTACAGAAATTCGCACAAACCTCAAACTTGTTCACTGAATTAATCTTTCAAGTCCAAATGTTAGGCTTTAATTTTGGTTTTGCAGGTCTTCGAATCCTTCTGTCCAAGACACAGCCGAATTGAACGGACCAGAAAGCATCAAGGTATACACCGATCTGCACTGAGTATCAAGAACCAGAAGGTTTCTTAGATCCTGGTTCATTACTCTCTCCATCTAGTACCTCATCAAGATGACGGCAGAATCGCCTTTTACACCGATCTGCACAGAGTATCAAGAACCAGAAGGTTTCTTAGATCCTGGTTCATTACTCTCTCCATCTAGTACCTCATCAAGATGAGGAAAGAATCGCCTTTTCTGATCTACAAATTTCCAATTTCCATGAGAGCTGACCTGCAGAATCCAACCTGGTAAAATGAAAAGTCTTTACATATAATAAGAAATGAATAGATAATACATCACAACTATAAAGAATTGCACTAAGGTCGTTTTTGGCAGCATTATAAGTGGAACTCAGCTTTTGATTTAGGAATTTCAACTCCAAATATGTTGTTTATTTGTCACGCATAATTGAAATTCCAATTCCACGGAATTTATAATTAGATTTGATAAAGGAATGAATTATCCAGAACAACTCAATTTTCATAAAACAACCTATGGTCACGATTCCAGGTATTAGAATTAGATTCCAATTCCATTTCTTGGATACAAAATGGAGCTAGGCCAACAATTATTTTCATCATGGTCCTATGAATAGCAGAAGCGACAGTTGATCTGCAAGCTCTCTATTCCAAGCAAACGCCCCAACAGCACCATCAGAACACACCATAGGCGTATGCAGACCCCAAGAGTTAAAGTGATTCTAATACTTGAAAATTCACGGGACCCCAAGAGTTACAGTGATTCTAATACGTGAAAATTCATAGGAAGAATATAGTGTCTACTCTAGTGAGCTTGATAAGATAATCTGGACGTAATTATATTCGGAGTAGCTAAGGATTGGGGAATTAAGCGGAGAACCCACTTCAATACATCTCCTTAAGAACCATGTTAAAGGCTGTTACTTATACAGACTTGAGAAATGAAATTCAAGAACGAAACCTGTTCATCTAGCAACATGGCTTAGGTTGAGCTGAAAAACTGTTAGCAAAAGGTTTTGTTACCCTTTTTGTGTAATCGATATCTCATTTTGTGTGTAGTTTTGAGTCGATAACTGGTTTGGCATTGGCCCTCCGATTACATTTTCTCATCACAGTCTTCCATGTCGGCCTTGGCTTCAGTCTTGAGCCATCTCAGTTGGCTTTCTCCCCACCAAAGCTCATCAGCAAAAGCATTTATCTCCATTTATCTACGCATAGCATCATCCTTTGTGTACAAGCCTATTATGGTGGAGACTTCATTCTTCTATTACGCTACCTATTTGTAGTACCCGTTGGTCCCTACATGCATGAGTTGCTCATATCTTTTAGATGATAACACCATCTTGCTGTTAATATGCGTCCAGTCAATGAATGCCTGGCCGACTCTTTTCGGTGAAACTAAGAACCTTCCTGGCCGGAAATGCCAACTTTGCGTCTTAGTCGTCTAATCAGGATAAGGGAAATCTCGAAAAAGTCAGGTCCATCTAACCTACGGTGTAAGAATGTTTGTGTCACTCCCAATTACTGGCTAAACACTCTTGAACTTGACCCTTCATAAACAATCAAATAAAAGTGTTGATCATCATCAATCGAAATTTGAAAGGAAAATGTGAAGAAACAGAAATTTGAATGTTTTTTTTGGGTTAATCTTCCTCTCCCGATAACTTCATTGACTTCAGTACATTTGCAGGTAGAAAAGGAATTAGCACAAGCTCAACCTGTACCACCCTTTAAAAATCTATGAGTCTCTGGCTTGGTATCAGTAATAGTTTTTGCCATAATGACATGTCAGCCGTCTTATACAGGAGTTGACTCTATATAGACACTATGACTTTAGTTTCATCATTTGCACAAAAAATTCCTTCACCCACATCTGATAGAAGATAAGGACTAAATATCTTCATAACTTGCTGATAGACAGGTTTCTTGAAATATACTGCCTGTTCAACATGGAAAAAAAAGCATTAACAATAAAAAAAAGGAACTGTTATTTTGGTGGCCCTTATGGTTAATATGGCCAATGTTTCACGAAAATATTCCTGCATACTATAGACCATTTGCTGGTGTGTAAAGGTAAGTTGGGTAATATTAGTCATGATGACCATAAATACTATCAAAATGATGGTCATGCAGTTAGAGTCCATAACAAAACCCTGTAAGAGACATCGTGCAAAGTAAAAAAATAGTAGGATCGACTCACAAGTTCCACCACTCTTTCAGGCCACATCCACGACCAGTTGTTAAATTCAGGCTTTTCAGAGCCATCGCCCAACAGGTTTATCTCTTCCTCCTTCCCAGTAAACTTAAAAAGAAACCTGGCGTTCAAGATAAGGAGAACAGCGTTTAGAGCATTAGGACGCTTTGATCTTTATTTATCACTATCTACCAGCAGTAACTGATTTAGATGGGGAAAAGGAAACTATTTCTGGAATTATTGTCCACATACTTGCTATCAAATATAGACATATCACCACCTTCTCCAATAATTTTAAGGTGCAGCAATGGCTGTCTGATGGACATTTCTATGGAAAAGAAATTTTAATAGAGATGATAGAGAATATAGGATGCATTAAGATTGAAATAAAAAAAATCAAATGCATGTTTGAACGGCTAGTGGTGCATATACTCTAAATCCTCATAAATTCAAATAACAGAGATGAGTATATCACCCGCATCACCACCTACATGTGTCCTAACCCTCTACTTCAAACTTGTGCAGTGTACAAAAACCCCAAGAAATTACGACAAACTAACAATTCATATATGCAACATGAAAGTAGAAACTAGAAACATGACAAGGAATAACAAATGACGGTTAAGCTAAATAAAGAAGATACAGAAACCTAAAATATTCCTAGTTAACATCAGTTAAGTCATAATCTTACCACTTTTGTGCTTGCCCTTTATAATTTGTGCCCCACCGACGATTGAGTCCGTATCTAACTTGAATTGGGAAATCGTAGGTCAGCCAATAGGGAGCCTAACCATGGTCATAATAAGCCAAAAAAAATGGAAATAAAAAGGAAAATCAATTCGTGCATTCTAAGTATGAAAATTTCAATGCCCTCATTAAACCGCAAAACAAAACCTCTGCCAAAAATTCGGCTGAAGTAACACCAGTTTCTTCCCTCAATTCTCGCATCGCCGCGTTCCTCAAATCCTCACCTTCATCGGCACCACCCTGTGAGAAACAACACAACGCACAGCTTTGATTGTCCCTTCAAAAACACCACCCATCTACGATGAACAATTGTTCTGCTTCAATTGGACTGAAACTAATTCCAACTGTTAGAAATAGGCCAAGATTGGAGAACCACCTGAGGCATCTGCCACGTATTCCTTATGTTTATCCTCGACGCCGTGAATATCTACAGTTCCAATACGAGAAGCTCTTTATTGGTCAATTAATAAGTAAATAGTTTTAATGTAGACAATGTTTTCACAAAGAAAAAACCTTCCTAGAGGAGTTGACCAGACAAATGCCGACGTTCCTCCGATAGCCGTCAGGAGGAGTTTCCATGGATAGGACCGTCAAGTTACACGCGACCACCAATGGCACCTTGGCAAATTCGCCAAATCGTGAAAGGTGATTTCGGCCTTCGATTTCATAAATGCAGGGATTGGGATTTCCCACATAACCTCCACAACACATCATCGGTCGTCGTTTTATCTAAATCTCTCTCTCTCGCCCGTTGCTATCTTGTTCGCTTTACATACCTTATATGTATTTGTATATTCCATAGGTTCGTTCTCTTTGATGAACTCCGTAAATATCCTCGGATACTTTCGAACCGTTTTAAACCTTCGAATTCATTCGATTAAGATTGAATTAAATCTAAATTTATACTATTTGTAATAAGCCTAATAATATTAAAATTAACTTTAATTATATTATTTAGAATATAATTAAAATAAATTTAATTATTTTATATAACATTTTTATACTTAACTTAAAAATAATCTTATTAAATAATAAATATTCACATTTATATGGAGTAAGTTATAATCATCAATTTTATTATAAGTAATATCATAAAAAAAGGTTTATTATTAAAATGAAAAGAAAAAATTGATTGCAAATGACACGAGAAAATAGAAAGAGAAGTTACATCTAATGATGAATTTAAAAGAGAACAATAATTATAGACAAAAAAACGAAAAAAGAATAGACACCCGTGAACAAAAAAAAAGGGAAAACTTGGATATAGTGGA
>JANITX010000006.1:640800-653396 GCA_027564395.1 Erythroxylum ulei
TAATTTTGGCATGAAAGAGCGCTCTGTTTTATAGGTAATAGCATCCTGAAAAAGCTCACATATTAACTTGATGTATAAAGTTAAGATGACTGTATATACTTGTATGAGGATGACAAGGGAGAAGTTCATAGAAAAATAAATTTCAAAGGTGAAAGGCTAACTTCCTGGGCTGGAGACTATGTCTATATAGAAACTTCTAAAATTATCGGAATATCACCTCCATATATGACTTGTTCATTATTAATTGATGTTGCTAACATGTATAGAGAAGTTGATTGTACAAGGTCGCGAAAAAAGTAGAATTATTGACTGAGAGATGGAATTGTTTGCAACTCGTCTATTGATTTTAAGATTTACTCATTAAACTGCTATGTAAATCTGTAGGAAAAGATTTCCAGATAAACTTACAGATTAGCTTTCTACATTTGCTATTGCTCTCGATCTTCTGTTTCCTTATTCCTTTTTCGGGTTGATGAGTTGCAGATTGAGTTACTCTTTGCAACTACAGCTTGCAATGAAATGCGGGAGGGTGCAGTTAATTTGACAACGCGGTTAGCTCAGACAGCTCAGGAGACTTTTGTTGATTTCGAAGAAGCGGTTGAGAGAGATTCCACCAGAACCGCTGTTCTTGATGGAACTGTGCATCCTTTGACAAGCTACGTGATAAATTATGTGAAGTTTCTCTTTGAGTAAGTAGAAATTTTTTATCTTTGTATTAACTCAGATACTACTACTTCCCGAATGAGTTGGTTTGCAATATAGAATATCATGTATTATTAGTATTATTTCTTTAATTCTATTTCTGCTGGTGGTAGGAAGGATGTGACTATCAGCTTCTAGCGACTGCTGATTGCATAGTCGTTGCTTTACTTCTATGATACATTTGTCTCATTTTCTGATTTTTGAGTTTTTAGCTGTTTCTATTTTGCAGTATAGACCTTAAATTCCTTCAATTTATATCATAGTCCCACCTGATATAAACATTTTCTGCGTTTTGTTGTGGCTGTAGTCTGCAATTTAAGACAGACACTGCGCTATGTTTTACTTACTCCCCACTCCCTTTGCGCGTAGTCAATTGCTTAACCTTTTTGTTAATAAGATCTGACTGTAACTTTACATGTGCGCAGTTACCAGACAACACTTAAGCAGCTCTTCGAAGACTTCGAAGCAAGTGATCCAGAGGCTCAAATAGCGACTTTAACAACAAGGATTATGCAGGCACTTCAGGTTAATCTAGATGGGAAATCCAAGCAGTACAAAGATGCTGCACTAACCCAGTTATTTCTTATGAACAACATTCACTATATAGTGAGATCTGTACGAAGGTTTGGTTTACATTAAGCATGTTCTGAAAGTCCCAACTACGCGGCAATAGGCAACTCCTGACCATTTATTTACAGGTCAGAAGCAAAGGACTTACTGGGAGATGACTGGGTACAAATACATCGTAGGATAGTGCAGCAGCATGCAAATCAGTACAAAAGAATTTCTTGGGCAAAGGTTCTGTTTCTTGAAATTTACAACTATTGCGAATGCATTGAGTTGTTGCATGAACTTAATAACATATTCATCTTTGGGTAATGGGAAAATGGGATAACTTTGATCCAAATGTTGACATTTATCCAGAAAATGTTTAAACTATGATCACCAAGTAATTAAGCCATAATTTTAACTGCTCTTGTATACTTATCGCGTGTTCTAGTAGTTAGGAAAAATTTAGAAAAAGCATTTGTCTTTCTAGTGAAGCATGTTGATTTGTTGATGTAGTGAGACAAGAAGTAATTTTATATGTTGGATGTTCAGATTTTGCAGTGCCTCTCTGTTGGCACGGGTGATTCAGGTGCAAGTGGAATTTCTAGAGCAATGGTGAAGGACAGGTTTAAGACATTCAATGTACAATTTGAGGAGCTTCATCAAAGACAATCTCAATGGACAGTTCCAGACAGTGAGTTGCGAGAGTCTTTGAGGCTTGCTGTTGCCGAAGTCCTCTTGCCTGCCTACAGATCCTTCTTGAAACGGCTTGGGTATGGCTTTTTACCCTGAAGCAATTTCCATATCCACTTCCTCAAGCGATCGCTCTAATTTCTCTCATCTAACATCATAATACTTATGATGATTCTCTTCTGTTTTCTGTACAGACCCATGATTGAGGGTGGTAAAAACCCCCTGAAGTACATCAAGTACAGTCCAGAGGATCTTGAGCGCATGCTGAATGAATTTTTTGAGGGTAAGACATGGAATGAACAAAAAAGGTAAAAAATAAAAAATTTATCTCCAAGGTCGAGACTTGGGGTAAATAAGGTAACTTTTTCATTTCATTAGAGATTTTTTTTTGGTTTTGTAAATCATGAGGTTGAATAATAGTGGCTTCATAAATCACAACCAATAGTACATATGGGGGTATGTACCATAGGTCTGTTGAACACTTCCCAGTTGCCAAAAAACTGAACAAAAGCGTTTAATTGAGAGGAAGATGACAGTTTAGTTTTGTTTGTGTGTGTGTGGCTTCAGTGATATGGAACTTTATATCAAATCTTAAGAAGTTACCCTTGACTTTTTGCTATTTGATTGATTTTGTGATATCATAAGACCCTAAGAAGTGTTTTTAATCAAATCTTGAAACCATCTCAACTGCGTGACGACCCAAATTCTAGTTTCAAGGACAAAACGGGTCATACACCTCAACCTGGCTCGCATGTCCTTGTATTTCCTTAAGCGTTAAGCCCACCCATCTCAACAAACCCTTGACCTTGATGTTCCTAAATGTTTTCCATTTCCTTGATAGTCTCTGCCTTGCTGCCCTAGTCTATAGCTCGTAATCCTTATCCTTCTGCATAATCCCAAGTTCCATGATGTTTTACCTTGTGCACGTACACGAA
This sequence comes from Erythroxylum ulei, assembly GCA_027564395.1. Classification (NCBI taxonomy): domain Eukaryota; kingdom Viridiplantae; phylum Streptophyta; class Magnoliopsida; order Malpighiales; family Erythroxylaceae; genus Erythroxylum; species Erythroxylum ulei. The sequence continues at coordinate 643,680 of JANITX010000006.1, forward strand.
AACAAAAAGAACAGAAAATCCCATTTTAGGGCAAAGAAATAAAACAGTAGGAGCACCTATTTGTTGGTTTAACTCAAGATTTAGCTTTATATGTATAATGACGCCAAGGCTATGTGACTATGTCCATAGCCATGGTGGTTCCTTCCATGTGCGTACCGAAGGATCACAAGATGGGTGTCCAAATTGGACATCGATAAAGACACTGCGTAACAGAGAGAAAGAGATTGCCTTAGTTGTACACAATGTTTGGTGCCCAGCTTCCAAAATCGTCTTGGAAAAATAAATGCTTGTTGAAGCTATGATAATTAAAAGGGACCACAAAGATATTTGAGTCGCGAAAAACACCTACTTTGTCATGAAAAGCTTCAACGGTTGAGGAACAGCAATGCTAATTGACAAATAATTACTAAAATACCTTTAATATAAAATTAAGTATTTCTAATGTTATCCCTATGATTTATTTTTTTCCCCACATATTCTCTCCTTATCTCTTGCATACCCTCGTAGTTATCTCACATTGGCGACTATCTTGTCGGTCACCAAATGCCACCAATACCAGGACATGCATTGTCTAGATTAGATAGGAGAAGAAAATTAGGTATCTTTCATCTATAGGTTGCTTCATATTCAACCATGTCCTTTAGACTTGCAAGCAATCAAAATCTTCCAAAATGTTAACCACTTAACTTCCTTTATGTTCCTTTCCCTAATATAATTATACCGTTTCGGAAACATCCAAATCATTTCGCTTCTCAATTATTACACCACTATCTTCCTCACTTTAATCATAGGACCTATTACGGTTACCACCGTATTACATGGCTTAATTTAAATACTAAGCAAACACAGTTTCTGAAACCCCAAAATTCCCTTTTGCCTCAATGCCCCCATCTTTTCAAAGCTTGGAGTTCTCTGCCATGAGGATTCCTTGCCAATCAAGTGTTATCTTCTCACCATCCTTTATTCTTCCTAGCTTTTAGGTTTTGTCCCTTATACTAGCCCCAGTAGTCCCACAAAAATTCCGACATTAAATCCATTCGACACGTGCACAAATTATGTGGTTACGCGAGGCTAGCTCAACGTAGAAGGTTTGAAGTAGGAGATGAAAAACAAGAGAGTTAGGTAAAAGATGGGACTTTTGAGAGGTTCAGAGAAGATCTCAAGTAGGGACTTTATGAGAACTGCAATAGAGGATAGGAATCAGCCTAATTGTCAGTGCCCAGAAAGTTAAAAAAGGGTTTCTCTGGGATATTCTGAACCCCAAAAATAGCATCCACTTGTAGAAGGCGAGTGGGGTTAGGGATATCCTTGGCTTCTTTCTTCCGTTTCATTTCTTTCTTTTGTTAAGAATCGGTACATAATTTCCAGATAAGGCCTCCTTGCATCTGCTTTGTGCCTGGACCACGTATAATATGTAGAAAATTCTTTTAATGGGTACTGGTGTACTAATCATTTGTACTGCGTTAACAATAATACCTTCTTGTAATTAAAGAAAAGATACTACTATGTGTTATGCGTTGACAATAATGTGCAAGTTAGGTTACAGTGTGAAATTTACAATCCCTAACACTTTTAATTGCCTCATTTGACTTTCAATTATTTTTGCCAAATCACATGGATGTTCCATGCCCTTTCAATTGTAACCTGTCTAAGTTGGCTCATTGATGCAATTACGGTCAAAATTGATGAACTCACAGCTGTTCTCAACTATGACTAAAGCAAACACATTTTTTGTCTTTTGAGTAGCAATCTCAACCTAATCTCCCCCTAGTTTTTCTATAATGTTTTAGTTTGCGTCATACTTGCCACTTTATGCCTAAATGTAATTATGCAGGTTTAATCTACCGTAATAAACAAAAACATAAGAGCAAGCAAACTATTGAATTTTTTAAATATGGGCAGAGTGTAGAGTCTACTATCAAGAATTGGGCTTGGGTCAATTATTGTCCAAACAACTAGAACTAGTTGTTTGAATAGTTGACCCTTACCACTTATAAACTCTTTAACATTTTCATGTATAGGCAATATGAGATACTCTAACACAAACTATATTTTTTACAATAAAAATCATTTTTAAGTTAGTTGATCGGTCAATTTAGTTTATGTTTAAAATCCAATTGTATACTTTTAAAAAAAGATTATTAAAGAATTCATTAAGAAGGGTTGATATCAACCTCTTAATTTTTGTCACCTTCTCTGAATATAATATGTTTGTCGGTATTCTTTCACGACTAAATTCCTTGAATTAGTTCAATGTTAATTCATACTTTTCTGTCTGATAATAATATTTTGTATTCTTGCTTTATTTAATTTTTCAATCGAATATTTTTATAATTAGACCTTTTAGCATTCCTAATTTTTTTAATCAAATACTTTTCGCTAATAAAATTAGTAAAAATGTACATGGAACGTGATGCCAAGACAATACTAATGTGAATCACATAAAAGACATCATACCATGAGTGAAAAGGAATTCCATTAATTGTATTTCTTTGTCATATATTATAACCCGTCTTTAAAGTCAAGAAGTCTTCCAATAGATACCATATATATATAATTGCTTCCAATTGCTATAGTAGCATAATTATATATAAATAAATGTATTCTCTATCCTTTTGAAACTCTTTAACAATTATCAAGAGTTCTTCCATAACTTAACTGCGATCTAGTCTTTAATTAAAGACATGAATTAGTTGTTATAATAATTAGTTTATAGCCACATTCCACAAGATCATCTCCTACCTTCAGTTGGTATATATTTGTTTATATGTTATTTCAAAATCACAGTTAAAATCTATTTTATGTGAGGACCAATTTGTAAAGATTTATAATTGATCTTTTTTTTCATTTTTAAAAGTCTTTCTCTTCAACACATAGGCAATATAAATAATGTTTTAAAAATCGGTCTAGAAGTTAAACATTTAAGGCAAGAAATTTAAATTTTAAAAAATTAAACTATTATTAGGTCATTATAAAAAATTAAAAAAATTAAAATATGATTAAAGGAGACTGTTCTTACTCATAAAAAATTAAAGTTTAATTAAGAAAAGACTATTAAATAAAAATTGATTAGTTTATTTTAGTTCATAAAGATCGACAATCAATTAATAAACTGATATATTTACTTCAACCAAAGTTATTAAAGTAAATTAAACTAAAAAGTTAAAAACTAAATAAAAAATTGATCAATTTAAAGTTTTTATAGTTAAATTAGCCAAATCAATTTAGATTTTAATCATATATATTGGTAGATATTTTCGAAAATGAAATGCGCATCAAAGAGATGGTGTACAAGATGAATGTTGAATTGCATTTTTTGGTTTTTGTGTTTCTGGCTAAATTAACTCTTTATTTCTGTTCTAAGTTAGTCCGTAAATGCATGCGTTAGCTGGTTAAGATGCTCCTTCCTACATCAGCTTGGTGGGTAAATATGTACAGGATGATTGTTGTGGTTGTTTGGTGATAAGGATCAATTTTTGTAGTGCTCTGCATGTTCATAAAAACAGGCTATCCCTTTTAGTATTGTAAAGAGATTTGCTTTTTGGGATTTTACATAACTCTTTTTTGATTTATTTATTTTACTGATTTATATAAAAAAAAGATGTGGTATCCAATCCAAGCTCGTTGAAAGAAAATATCTAATTATCATAAATAAAAATTACAATACAAGATAATTATATTTTTTAATAAAAATTCTTCAACTTCGTCCGTTAATTTATGACATGTGATTCAATTGAAAGTCATTTCACGTTATGGTTACCGTTTTCAAATGTAACACGTAAGTGAATTGAATAATCGGAGGGACCTTATGACTTGTAGCGCATTAATCAACGGCCAAAATTGAAGTCAAGGTCAAGCTTCGGTTCACGTGGCTCCACTTTGAAACTTCCACGCAATAATTCTTTGACAGCCTTCAATGAAGAGGCGTACCTAACGCACTTTCACACACACCTTCATTGTTGCATCAAATTGCAATTTAATTAGGGTACAATGGACCAAAGTAGCGAATGGGAGACGAATGTTAGCCTTAGAAATGTATCGGTGGGTGGGACGTCGCTAAATCAAAGGTTAAGTATTAACGATTTTGTCCCCTCTTCTCTCACATGCGGAGCCCCAAAGTTGATAACATTTTCCATTTTTTGGATTTTGTAAATGTTGATTATTTTAAGCGGAGTACTTTTATCGTTAACAAGAAATTATTAGAAAGGTTGTGAACTTTTAGGTCCTCCAATCATACACTAGGGACGAACGGGTATTAAACTTTCACTAACTCTATATGAGATTCACTTTAGATAATGGTGGGTCACTTTACTTGTATGAATCGGGAAGCTTCAAGTTTCTTAAGATTTCTCTGATTCAAGGTCCGCTCGATAGTCAATAGTTATACGCTTTGATTGACCTCCAAGTCATCCCATCTTTTACTAATTTTCTAAGTAACTAAAGTCAAGTCACACTTTAACATCACGCAAAAGGAGTTCAAATTTCTTATTTAATATTATATTGTTATATTGTGTTCAATAAATTTCAGCCGTTTATTTATTCGGATCTTCCATAAGACTTACGTAGGGTCTATAAAATAAATGACTAAGATTTAATGAAACAGAATAAAACAGAGTAAAATTAAACAGAAGATCAGATCTTACGTAAAAACTCCGCTCAATTTTTTCTGCTAGAGAGTAGAGGGGGCTTTTGGCTTTTGCTTCTCTCAACCTTTTCATTGCGTTTAGTCACAATTTTTTGGGTATTAACATCAATCAATCGGTTTCACTAAAAGCAGAGAATAATCCACCCTTGCCCACATAACCTAAGTAAAAACCAGCAAATGACCAATTTTAATAGTCACCAACAGTGGCCAGTTGCTATTTAACAGTAAGTGGACATCTACTCTCTACTAATAATACCATAGGCAAACCAAATCCCATTCATTCACCCACTCCCTCTCTTTCGTTTTGCAGCTCTCTTCACCACCATGTCAGAAAAAGGTTGCGACAAACACGGTCACAAACGTCGAAAAATCTTCCGACGGATCTTCGCCGGAATCCTAATCCTGTCCTTCATCGTCCTGGTCGTTGTCCTCTTAGTCTGGGCCATTCTCCGCCCCAGTAAACCACGTTTCATCCTCCAAGACGCCACCGTTTACGCCTTCAACGTCTCTGCCCCCAACTTCCTGACCTCCAACTTGCAAGTCACCGTGTCCTCTCGCAACCCGAATGACAGAATCGGCATCTACTACGACAGGCTGGACATCTACGCCACTTACCGCAACCAACAAATCACACTCCGTACAGCCATCCAACCGACTTACCAGGGTCACAAAGAGATAAACGTCTGGTCTCCCTTCATCTTCGGGAACAACGTTCCGGTTTCTCCGTACAACGGCCTCGCGTTGGGCCAAGACCAGAGCACAGGGACTGTTTTCTTGATGATCAAGATCGATGGTCGGGTGAAGTTCAAAGTTGGATCTTTCACTACTGGTAGGTATCATTTATACGTCCAGTGTCCTGCTTACATAACGTTCGGAAACAGAAATACCGGAATCGTTGTTGGTGCTAACGCCGTTAAGTACCAGTTGGTGACCAGTTGCAGTGTAGGCGTTTGAAGATGACGGGGATAACGAACTTAACGGCGTTTAATTAAGCTCTTCCAGTCTTGCTTTATATATAATATATGATCTGTTAGCTTTAATTTTGGTGGATGGCTCTCTGTTACAGGTATACGTATTGACGGCCTTGAATCTGTATATTTAGCGAATGCAAAAAGCATAATTCGAATGCAATATCTCAAGTTGTTATTTAATTACATGGAATTTGTTAAGAGTGTCTTGTGGAATTTGGGCAGTCATTGTCTTTGAGTTTCTATCTCTCTTTTTCCATTGGATGTGTTGTCGTTTTCGCCTCATTTAGCTTTTTATTGGATCCTTAAATTATGATAAATAAACATACTGATAAAATATATTAGTTGCGATGACCTATTCATTTCAACTGCTGCATCGGCTCTACCTACAAATAATGGTGTGATGGAAAGGGACTTTGTTTGAAGTCCATTTACCTTCCTTACCTCCCCATCTATTTCGCTCTTTAACATGTCCTTTATCCCAAGTTACTGGAGAGAGCACCTATGTATCCTTTGATGATCTAATACTTCCACAACTATCAATCATGTGCTGTTCCGTGTCGTATAATTATTTTGCCCAGTGTTTTAGTGCATCCGGAAATTTACAAAAAGCCGAAGCTGAACGCGTTTAGGTTGATTGAGGACAGCAAGAACATGCACTCCTATAGGCGCGTCACGTTTAGCCCTTACAGAGGTACACCTTTCTGTTGGAGAAGTCTTCAATTGCACAATGGCCCAGTACCATTCCATGAGCGTTAGGAAAAATAATGTGAGCCCATACATTTGGCGGTCTAACTTTTCCCTGTTTCCTGTTCCCTGTGTTGATATGGTGGAAGCCTTGAAAGTTTCTTCTTCAACAACGACGACAATTCCAAAAGTAAAAAAAATAATAATTATCATGCACTTTAGAAAAGCTTAAAACTCGTCAATTTTAATTTTTTTTAAAAGAAACCCTTTTTTAATAATTTAGTTAAAAGATAACGATAAAACACATTATAAATAATCGAGTGAACTAACTAAACATTTTTTACATGACAATTCAATACATCACTTAAATTCAAATTGAAGGAATTAAATTTGACCAAAATTAATACATTTATTATAATTATCTTGAATTATTAATTTAGGTAGAGTTTAATTGGTCTAAGTAAATTTAAGAACTAAATTGGGTTATTATATCAGTGAAATTTAAATAGTTCACGTATATGTGTTTCATTATTATTTTTAACTGAAGTTTAACAGAAGTTTTTCAAGAATTTTAAATATTAAATTTTTTTCTAAAGCTTCTTAAATGATATGAGAGGTTTTATCCTACTAATAATAATAATAATAATCATTGTCATCACCATCGCCATCATCGTCGTTGTCGTTGTCGTTGTCATCATTATCGTAACCTCATGTTGCCATATCTTTAGGGTTCACAGAGGCTTATTGTGCTACTTGATTAAATGTATAAGGTGCACTAGACATACTTTATTATGAAATTATAGTGGGATCTATATTTTTAGACATAAACTTAATAAGGTATTATATTATGGAATATTAGGAGTATAGTTTTCATGAATCTTAAATATTTTGAATGGAGATGAAAAAATACAAAAAATTAGAAACAAATTATATCATTAAATTTTTAAATTAAAATAGACTAAATTATCCTATTGAATTTATTTTTGATATGATTCTAGATATTCTATAAATTGAATTGTATCAAAATTGTTTCACATTGAATTGGATTCAAAGAACTGAAATTTATGTATATAATTATAAATATTAATATTTTGTAAATTTTAAGTTCATTAATTTTAAACATTTAAATCTAAACTTATCCACTTGAATTTAAGATAATTAATTTCTAGCCTTTGAATTAAAGATATGGATAAAATAAATTGCCTTTAAAAAACTTATTAAAATTTGAAAAAAATAAGAGTTAAAATAGAAAAACAATAAGTAATAGTTGGAGTAAATTTTTATTATTTAAGGCTTGTTCGTTTATTCTTTTTAAACTATACCCTTCCTGTTAAGTATTAGATAGTTTTCGTATAATGATTCAAGGAATATGGTTATAACTAACATCTTATACTTTCTGATTATCTTGGACATGTTATTATCTAGATATTTTATATGGACATGTGAAGAGTTATATACTAATGATGAGACTTGCATTATATTTGGTTTATTTTAGTACATTTAGTAGTTAGTCATTACCTACTCTTAAACTCGAGTGTATCTCTTAAACAAGCTTTTGCATATCTTCCTACACATTAACTTCTTATTAGGTTACATTGATAATGAAGTAATCAATAACATGTTACCAATATTGAAGTGTCTTAGGGTATTGTCTATATCAAATTATGATATTACACTACAATAGATCCATTTATTGGCTACGTTTTAATTGCAGAAGATTTGTTAATTGTCGTTAAAAGTAACCTTTTAACTACGATTTACACGTTCATCGCTATAAGTAAATGATTTTACAACTTTTTAGTGAAACGTCGGTAAATGGAATATATTTTACGACAATTACTGACTATTGTCGCAATAACAACAAGTTTTAACGACGTTTAAATAATTTCTTCACCACAATGAAATATTTTTGTGACGAACAAAAGTATTGTGGCTAGATGTCAGGTAAATCAATGTACTCAGCGTCGATTATGGTGAAGTGTTGCATATGGCTTGAACAAATAATGATTGAAATATATATTGCGTTGCAAATAATTGCCTTTTTTTTGACGATTTGTGTAATCGTCACGTAAGGGTTGTACAAACATAATAATGAGCGATGGTAAAAGAAAACTATCGCATAATGTATACTTTGTGCGGTGATTTATGTCGTTTGTCACCAATATTTGGCAACAAGTTTCTGAAGTGTCGCAGATGGTGGCACATATGGTGACTATTTATTATATTCATCACAATTGTGCTAGCATTTTGCGACGATTATGAATCTCATCGCAAAAAGTGAGTGTTAAATATTTTCCATAAGTTTTTAGGGGAATTTTGATGAATTTTTATATGTGATAGCATTGATAAAATTAATAATATTTGTAACATAGTTTGTTAATGCTAAGTGTACTTAATAATCGTAATTAAGGTTAATTATAATTGACATTTTTGTAATCTTAGTTAAGATATCTTTTGTTGTCAAGTTGATTTCAATATTTAAAACATATTGTTGAAAAACACATGGTAGGTTATTTAAAATATGAAAAGTAAATATATTTTGGACATTAAAATATTTGTAAACCAAAAATTTTAATTTTAATAGGATAAAAATATCATAAATTTAAGTAAACAACTATTCTTAATAATTAATATTTAGTAACAGTAAAATAATCACTTATAAAAATTTTGGAAATGGTATCAATACAATATAATGATGTATGTTAAGTAGTACAAGATTTTAATTTGAAGTTTAACAATTTTTACAAACATAGAATAACAATAATAGTGCGCAACTTTACTCCTAACTAGTAGAGAGACTATTATAAAAATTCTTATAGACAGACTAATAAATAAAGTTTCAAGCTGATTCCATCGATAAAGAGTTAAAATAATTATTTTTTTGGATTCAAGGTAACATGAGAGTCCGTAAAGGTAAATGAGTTCCTTATGTCTGGATTTCCAAGAAGGGTCCTTGCACGTTCGAAAGCACCGATTGAAATATTGAAAGATCTTAGCTCAAGTGTAGGGTTGTTGACACTCTCTTCCAACAGCTTCTTGGCTATAGCTAAACTTCTAGAGGATACAGTGAATGAGTTCCTAGATTTAGTATAGAAGACAACTTGTTGGACCCCGATCTTTTAGTAGGATTTTGAATTATAAAAATTGACATTAAATGAGAAATTTGTGGTGAATTATTTTTTTGTGCAAAGAAAGAGAAAAAAAAAAGAATGTGAATTGTTATATGAGATTAAGATAGGTGAAATATGCTTTTGTTATTGATGTTTATGATTCATTATGGCCTAAAATGGCGTTTTAAGTTTAAATGAAATTGATAGTGAATAAATTGTTTTGACTGGTATTGAAAAGCAAGAAATGAATAATGAAAGTGTTAGATTTTGGAGAATTAAGAAAGTTTGACTTTTTGGGATGAATAGT
>JANITX010000006.1:801419-813436 GCA_027564395.1 Erythroxylum ulei
ATTAATTATTTTATTTGGAGTTAATTATTATGTTGATGTTGGTAGGATTTTAAAATATGGTTTAGTTGAATTAAGTAATAAGAGTATATATGTATGAGGGCTTTTTGGGAAGATCACTTAAACCATTTAAGTTGCAAGGCATATAAGGAAGGGTATAAGGGTTTTTGTACACTCATTAATGGAAAAATTGAAATAAAAAGGTGGTCTTGCTTTTTAAGAAGTGGGAAAAACGTGGATTGAAAGGGAGAAGAAGAGAAGAAACGAAAATTTAGAGAGAAAGCAAGGAGAGGGCTCGGTTTTGAGAGAGAGGAAGGAGGAAGCTAGGGTTTCTTCATTTCTTAGTTTTCAAGAGGGATTTTGAAGTTGATTCAAGAAGGAAAAATTTCACAGTCAAGGCATCACTCCGAATTTGCATTTTTGTTTTGTTTTGGAGTAATTTATGTAAAACAAGGTTGTAGTTGCATTTTAAGGAATTACCATTCAAGTATCTTGTGTATTTTGAGAGATTTTGCGAAATGATGTATTGTGGCATGAGATGCCATCAAAGCTTTGTAAGCATTTATTTTATGATGTTAATGAAATATGAATTGTGTATGGATGATATGAGTTGAGTTGGAATTAGATATATTTGAAGAAGTTTTCCGCTTGAGTTGATGAACTTTGAACATGAAGTTTTGTTTTATATTTATATGTATATAAGTGAACCATGGAAAAGAAAGATAGGAACGTTATGAATTATGAGATGTTGTTGAATATGAGGAGTCAAATGAACTGAGGTTGAGAGTTGGATGAATTCCAATTGGAAGTTGAATTGTTATGAATGATGTTGTAATAGAGAAAGTGAAGTTGGGATAAATTTCAAGTTTTTCATGAGAGTAAAATATACGTTCTGACTTCCAGGGAAAAACTGAATTAATTTAGGTATAATTAGACAAAGTTTCCTTCGTGAAAGTTGTAGCTCGTCTTTATATCTTTCCAATGATATAAAGTATACAATTTCTGGATATCGGAGTTGAGAGTTTTGATCATTACAAGTTAGGATGTCGTGGAGGATGTGTATACCCAACAATTAGAGTATACAAAGTGATATCGGACTAGAAAGAGTTGAATTTGGAAACATTATGAGTAAAAGGGTTGTTAGGATGGGTTTAGGATCCTTTGGAAAGGTCTTGGAGGATGAAAATTTCATTTCACCCGAAGGTTACACGGCCTACCCGTATAAAATCACATAGGTCATGTGTATCCAGCGCAGGAGCACAGTTTCACCCGAAGGTTACACGGCCTGCCCGTGTTGGGTTACACGGCCCGTTTTTTTTTTTACCCTCTAAATGATAGAATTTCATTTCAGAGTCTTCAAGAAAGTTGTATATCTAGAAGTATTCTTTCAAACCATCTAAAAACGAAGTCAATCCGACACCTTTAGTGAGAGTTATGGCAAATGCCCCAAGGCATGTACAAAATGAGTAAGGACACGAACATATTGGATTCGTTTGGCCATAACTTCTTCATCCGACGGTTGAGATGATTCTTAAAGCGATATATTCCTAGCACGTTTTACTATCTCTCTATAAAAATTGGTAGCCATTGGTGTTGAATTCAAAAGGTTTGATTGAAAGAAAGTGAGGGGTCGGTTGGGAGAGCATGATTGGGCCATGAACATACTTTAGATTTTCAAGCATATCTTGAGCTATAGAGCTCTGAATTAAGTGGTTCTTGTTTCAAAATAAACTAGAGCCTAAGAGCTACATTATTAAAGAAGTCAATTGTGATTATTGTGATTTTGTTGTGTGGGCTTGCTGTTGTGGCTTGAGATGTTATCAGAGCAAGAAGATGAATCAATGACGGTTAAGGAGACGACAAGGAATCATGCTCAAGTATTACAAGGAACCAAGAGTTGGATTTCGAAATCAAGCGGGATCCAACATATGTGGTATGAAAGCAAGAGTTGGATTTTGAAAACAAGCGAGGTCCAACATATTTGGTATCAAAGCAAGGGTTGGACTCCGGAATCAAGCGGTGTGCAACATGTATGGTATCAGAGCAAGCGTTGGACTCTAGAAACAAGCGGTGTCCAACAAATAATCTTGAACAGACTTATCCTTCATGTTAGCCCAATACACTTCGCTGGCAACATCATATATTTGAGCCACATTATTTGCACCTGAAAACATAAATGCCAATATTTCCCATATCTCCTTAACAGTTTCACAATGATAAACTTGATCCTAGATGTTCACTTCAATTGTCTATAAAAGTTGCAAATACAACTTGCCAACCTCCCTTAACCATGACTTTTTTCTCACCAGGATCATTTGGAGGATCTTGGATAAGATGATCTTCCCTATCAACCCTACTAAGATATTTAGAGATCGCTCGCTGCCACTGAGGATAGTTATCACTATTCAAATGACATTAGATCATCTTGGTGACTGGAATCGGAACCAGTTCAGGCTTCTTGTCAACCATCGTGAGGAAAAATTAACCAAAAAGAAAACTAAGAAGAATAATAACACCAGGTATCTACTCAGACCAACCTGGATGAACCATTTATTTTAAGGCATGATACCTAAATCTGACAAGGAGAAAAGAATAAAGAAGGAAAGAAAAGAAAAGAATAAAAGAATCTAGAGGAAAATTCGTGTGATTGTAATCAGATATAATAAACCTTCCTCTAATACCATGTAAGTTGTAGAGAGAGATGAAGAGAAGAAAAAGAGAGGAAGAAGATAATTTAAGATCGACGCTTAACCTATCTTAGGTTAGTCATCTTGTATTTATAAATAAGAGAAAGTACATAAAAGACTTAAATACCCTTATTAAAATACCATTATATTCTGACAAAGTTCAATCAACAAATATATCACTATTGTACTTCCTTCTTATTCAATGACTATACTTCCTTCTTCTTCTTTTTTTGGACATATATACTAATTATGCTCTTAACAAGTTATAGTTATAAAATAACTAGCAAATATATATGTTGTTTAAACAAGGAATTTAGATTTATTTTGACACCATCTACCGGTTGTAAAATCAATAGGCATATCTTAACATAAAGCAAAACTAACATAACAAAGCAAAACAATAATGTCGGGGTGATAGTGGTAAAATTAGCAACCACTAAAATTAATAAACTGAACTATCCATTACAATATTTCTCTATTTTTTGCAAAGACATTTAGAATATAAAGATGGGGACAGTTAAAGAAAAACCCAACTCAAATCACAACTATATGTAGTCAATAAGCAAAAAGATCATTTTAACAGTTCTAAAAGAGACTAAAGAAACCTAGTTCTCAGTAGGAAAATATCAAATACAAATAATAGAAACTATTGAATCAAAAAGCGCCAACCAAGCAAACAATGGTGGAAGAATAAACACCAATACATAATAGAAGTCTAATTAGGAAGTTTAGTACGTACATAAAGGAAATTGCAAGCAATAAGAAATCAACTGAAACCATAAGAACCAAAAATTTAGCGAAAAAGCCTTCAAAAGAAACCAAAGGGCATGGGAGGTTTCACATATACCTAAAGCAGAATATAACAACAACAAAAGTCGAACTTAAACCGGCAAAATAAAGAAAATCAATATGCACAGAATAACAAACCATTCTAAACTAAAATTTTCGTAAATGGTAAACCCTCGAATAGAAATTCATAAAAAAACAAAAATAGAATCATCACTAGCTATATAGGGAACAGTGTGATTATAGATATAATACCCAAGAAAATAACTTAAAACAGGCCAAAATTGGCACATCCAATTTCAATTGTATATAAAGGTTATTCCATCCAATTTCAAATACTAAAATTAATTATACCTTTATTACATTGATATATATAAGCTTGTGTCTCAATTGGATGATTACATACACCTATAAATATGGCCATATTAATTATCATGTTTCCTTTAGGAAAGACAAGGAGTAGTACATGATGCCCAACATAGGGGTGTTCCTTCTTACGTTACTTTGTAGATCATAAAAGGAGTAGTAAATGTCTGAACACCCATACACAAGTGTGTGTGCTCACATGTTAATTGTTGGATTAAGTTAAGATGATTATGTTGACTGGAATATAGCATGGTATTGTGTGTAAGGAAATATAATATATTTTTAATAGATTCAAGGTGTTGTTTGTACTTAGTAGCAGCATAATATTAAAGTAAAGGTGACATTAATTTGTTTATTATAAGGTACAGTTCATAAGTTGTCTTTTCCTGTCTATTTTATTTGAAATTCTTTGATAAATTGCACTTCTTTTTTCTACCATCATTCTTTCTTGCTATTTTAAATTGTCTATTGTGGAAGGCATATGTTAATCCTAAATGCTTAATATAAGTTATCTTATTTTATAGCATTCCTATCCCAACCACTCTACAATAAACAATATTTTACTAAGTTTTTTGTTTTTTTCCTTGAATGTTGTCCACCAATTTTCCATTTAAAAACTCATAATTTCATTACAATAGGCAAGTAAAAGGAATTTTTTTAAAATGAGATAAAGTTGATAAAGGCTTTAATTGGGTATATTCCTTATAAAAGCTAAGATTAAGATAATAAATATATACCCACTAAAGCACTAACCATTCTTAATTTACATAAGCGACTCTCCACTATCTCTCCCCTCAAAACAAAGATTGCTTTACTATGACAAGAAGGAAAAAAAGGCCAAGATAAAGAACCTGAGATAAGGTTGAAAAGTGTTTTTCGTTAGGTATTTCTCTTATCAAAACTAAGATTATGATAAATAAATCTTTGCCCAATCAACTATCCTCACCCAATCATCTTCATAGGAGTAGAGATTACATCATCTTTGAATTTAAATTCAATAAGAAAAATGTGAATAAATGATAACAATTTTATAGTTTGAACAACATTAATTAACATATAAACAAATAAAAGTTTCACTTTTCACAATTTATCAACGTTTCTATATTCTTTTTACCCTTGTTTGATGATGGTTTCCTACTCATTTTCAAAATTTTACTTATTTGGATGATATATGCAATTAGAGAGTGGAAGTTACTTAAGAGAAATTGAGCAATTTTTACTATACAGACACGACACCACCCATGTTTATAGAATGTATACTAAACTTGTGTTTATATAAGATGAGCATGGTTGATAATATGATTATACGTGCAATGGTGAGAGAAAAAATAATAAACACAGTTTGGCATACAGGAGTTTGAGAAACCAAGTTCCTATAAAAGCATTGTATTAAGTGAGTTGACCAAAAGGGTGCATACCTATTACTGTTTATTGAGAGTTGAATTGAGTTGATATATATTAAATTAAGTTGTTGCATAATTGTAAGTAATCTTCTATCCTTTATGGATGACATAGTGTATAGTATATGGTATGAAACAAGGTTGCATCTTCTCTTATTTCTACCGGAAACATATAAGAATATTTTCGAGTGATTAATGGATTATATTTAATTGCTTAAACAAGGGTGTATCACCTCTCTTATTTCTACCCGAAACATGTAGAAGTATTGTTTAGTGTTTAAAGGAGTTTTTTATTAGGTATATCTCCTATCAAAACTAAGATTATGATAAATAAATCTTTGCCCAATCAACTAGCCTCACCCAATCATCTTCATAAGAGTAGAGATTACATAATCTTTGAATTTAAATCCAATAAGAAACATGTGACTAAACGATGACAATTTTATAGTTTGAACAATGTTAATTAACATGTAAACAAATAAAAGTTTCACTTTTCACAATTTATCAACGTTTCTATATTCTTTTACCCTTGTTTGATGACGGTTTCCTACTCATTTTCAAAATTTTACTTATTTGGATGATATATGCAATTAGAGAGTGGAAGTTACTTAAGAGAAATTGAGATATTTTTTATATACAAACACGACACCACCTATGTTTATAGAATGTATACTAAACTTGTGTTTATATAAGATGAGCATGATTGATAATATGATTATGCGTGCAATGGTGAGAGAAAAAATAATAAACACAGTTTGGCATACAGGAGTTTGAGAAACGAAGTTCCTATAAAAGCATTGTATTAAGTGAGTTGACCAAAAGGGTGCATACCTATCACTGTTTATTGAGATTTGAATTGAGTTGATATATATTAAATTAAGTTGTTGCATAATTGTAAGTAATCTTCTATGCTTTATGGATGACATAGTGTATAGTATATGGTATGAAACAAGGTTGCATCTCTTCTCTTATTTCTACTGGAAACATATAGGAGTATTTTCGAGTGATCAAAGGAGTACATTTAAGAGCTTAAATAGGGGTGTATCACTTATCTTATTTCTACCTGAAACATATAGGAGTATTTTTTAGTGTTTAAAGGAGTATATTTAGGTGCTCATACCATTTCAAGCCTATGGAACTTAAATTTTGATCTGTATTTTTAAATTTGGAAAAATAATAAAGCTTATGATCACTATCTTTTAAGCACCGTTACAAATAGGGGCTTCACAACTCTACATCTTCTCATATGCCCACCAGCTTTATTGATCCCTACAAAATGAAATGATATGTCCACTATTTAGGATATATGATAATAACATGTTTTAATGTTACTTAAAAAATCCTATATCACTGTCTCACACCCTCTCCTAATGAAGATGATTCAGTTGCTTTAATTTCCTACCTTAAATGTCATTTCCTAATAATTTACGTGATGAAAATTTTTCATTTTAACCAACTACATACGAAGTAAGGTTTAGTTCAAGTCATCAACAAGGTTTGAATACTATTTACACAGCTGAGAAAGAAAAGTAAGAAACCACGAGTTCTTCATTAGGGATAATAGGTAATATAATTATTTTTCATTTATAAGATGATCAATTATATTTCATAGATATTATATCTTCTTTTTTTTGGCTATAATACTATGACATGGTACTCTTGTGTCAACTTTTACCACTTAACTAATATAAACATGTGATTATGCATAGATGTCCAAGATTTTGTTGTTGTTGAAAAATATGTTAGGGAGCTTAAATTCCAACTGACACTATAAGGAAATGCATATCACATTCAAATATCAAAAAGATTATCCTTGTTTAATGAGATTATAGGAACAAACTCCCAAAGAGCAAGAATTTCCAATAACAATTAGAACATCCCATATTTAAATAAAAAGATAAATAAATATAAATTAAATTGATGAAATAAATCAAAAGAATATATTTTTTACACATTAAGAAGAGTTTATATAGAAAATGAACTATTGAAGTCACAGATAAATTTACGTTGACCTAATTACTAACATAATAATTTTTTGTATTTTAAATCATCATTATTTTATGTTATAAATTGTTTTGGAATCATTATATGATTTTAAGTTGTTGATTTTTACTTGAGAATAAATAATATATCCATCACAAAGTTATTTAGAAATAATAAGGGATATGCCTTAATTAAGCATATTATGTCCATAAAGAAATAAAAGGTCGAATTTATCATCATTAATGACAATAAGGATAAGGCTTCATCAAATAAGGATGATAAATGAAGACTTATAAAGAAGCAATTGGTAGACTTAACAATTTAGTTGATCAACCATTTAAGGTTATGAAGACATTTAGGGATGAAGAAATTTCCTTTTGTAATTAGATTTCATGTCTTTTTTTGTTGGAATGACTTTTTGTGACATCCAAATCCTGCACTTGAATAGAGGTAAAATATTTAATTGTCAATTATGTATTGCTCGTCATTTCATTAGTAAAGTAGTGGCTAAACCTTCTTAAATTTTTTGGAAATATTAAGATTAACAACATATTAACCATGTTTGGTTATGTCTTCAGACATTATATTTGAGTTGTTTTGAAAAATGGATCAATAACATTTAATCTTTATAAATGTATACTATAAGATATTCACATCTAATGTAAAATATATGGAGTTATAGTATTGAATGTATATATTTATGGTATTGTATGAATTTGGACTACGATATAACTCAATAAGTAACTAGAGGACAATTTTATGTCAACATTCTATCCTAGTATCCTTCTAGAATTATGATGGGATAATATAACTCAATAAGTAATCAGAGGATGCTTTTGTGTCAACGTTTTAGCCTAGTATCTTTCTATAATTATGATGAGATCCTCATACTTTTATGAAGCGCCCCTTACATAACTTTCTCAACTAACATTGCTAGTTCCAAAGTTTCTACCTTATGCAGTTATTCTTATCTAATTCTATTTAAAGACTTATAAACCAAAACTTCATCAAAGGACTTGCATTAACACCTTCCATTGTATTTAAATAAATTATAAATTGATAATGTATGAAATTAGTTTTTAATATAATATATTAAAATTTTATTTTAAATACAATTAAATAAGATACAAACTAACCATCAATATACGTTCATAATTTTATTATCAGGAAAAATACATTTTATTCGCATATCAAATCAAGATAAAATGATGCGTTTTTTCTTTGATTAAAAAACTAGTAAATACAATCTATAAAACACAGTCTATACTCCTAAATGTACATTTGTTGGGCTGGAAAACTTTCTAAAAGTTACCAAAGTTTTAAATATTTTAACCTAATTTTTCGAATAGTTTATTTGAATCCAACAGGCTATAAGCTACCCTCTTTTCTTTGAATGACCATGTTATAGCATATTGCTTACTTTGCAAAAACACAAAGATGATTTATTTCCAATTATCTTCACAAAAAAAAAAAAATCTCAGAACCTCAATAAAAAAAAAGAAATAGCTTCATCAAGGAGAAGAAAGTTAATGTCACCCTTAGGTTTTCTTTTGCGGTCTCCGGTACTAAAATTAGCCATATTGTACTGGCAGTGCACATGAGTTACCACACAAGTATTGAATAACCAAAACATCTGCAATCTAAAGAAACTAAATATACCCCCAGATAAGTACAAACTTAATGCTTACCAACGCTTGATCATTCATCTATTTGCTCTTATTTTACACCTGCAAGAGGAGAAGTAACAAAAACCTCATGAACTCAATATGGACCAAGTCAAATTTCCAATAACAACAATAATACAACAAACCTTCCACAACTAGAAACTTAACATCATTCCTCTCTAGGCCCATATACTGCTACAAGTACCTTAGTGTTCCCATATTAAAAGCAGCAGAACTGTAGGAAAGGAGTAAAAAAATAAAACCCATGTTTCCCTTCCAAAAGTCAAGCCAAAAAGAAAAAAGAACCAAAATTTAGGAAGATCAAACAATAATTATTAGTTTTAGATACAGTAATCTGTGCTCTAAGTTGCCTCATCTAACACCATTGCAAAAGTGAATAAAAACTAGTTAACTATGTTGACAGAACCACGTAAATTGAGAAAAAGAAACACCCAGAGATAGAGAGAGTTATACTTTCATTGGACGACGACCATCAAGTTAAAGGCCTTTAGGACTTATGTACTCCATCTCCATAGAATACTGGTAGCAAGTGACCGGTATGGAAGCGGAGGGAAAATCTCAATGGGAACAAAAAGAGCTCTGCAAAGTAACGGGTCGAGTTAAGTCAAGCGTTAACTCAAATTTAAATTAAAACATATTGGTCTACTTAAATAAGATTTTATGTCCATTGTAACTGGATAAAATCCTATACGATTCTGTCTCCCAAAATAGGTCGAGTTAACGAAGATGGACACGTTTCTAGCTCTACATAACACGATTATTTATTTTATGTCCATATTTGAATTCTATCTTTGGTTAGATTAGGTTTCATATAAATTCTAATAATAGATTGAGCGTCCTTAAAATAGTTAAATGAAATATATATCTTTTTGAAAATTTTGACACCAACTGGGGAAGGAGTAGGTGCATCATACATGTTTAGATTTTTTTTCTTGAATATGTCACGTAGTAAATGTTTTCTCAATATCTTCCTTTTTATGAGTGATATGATTCATATACACTATTTTTTAAGAAATTAAATTTATTAATAAAGAATAAGAAATTTTAAGTTTTGTTCCATACAACTATATGAATTTTTCGAGTATAGCAAAGCTACACAACTCAAGAGTTTATGATATTTTATAATATTATGTTATGAACTCTTCAACAGCATAGTATCACAAAAAAAATTTCAAAGCTTAGCATTATACCAGAAGCATCATTAATAGTAAAAATACTTGAGGAAGCATACAGTGGCAAAGATGACTTAGGTTATAACTGCACATTGTTCCTCATCAACATTGCTGGATAGTTAAACCTTTTAATACGATAATATCTATTTCCCTTAACTATAATACTATCAGATCAGCTTTCAACTTAGCCTGATCAACCTGTATAATACACTCCTTACATACTTCTCCTATTACTGTAGTAATGCCTACTGGAGTACTCACTACTAAGCCACATGTCAATATCTCTCTCTTCCAATGCACTTTAGATGCCAGATGCGGTATGAAGAATGAATGCGTAGATCCTGAGTCTAGCACTGCAAATGCCTCAAATTGAAAGACATGGATGATATGTGCTTAATTGTTGATATTTTTAATTATTCTCACTTAGCGATTATTGGTACAAAAATGCTTAAGATACTCATTTTAATTCATATATTATTTTAGGTATAATTCGGAAGCAAAGAAATTAAAGTGAGCCGAAAGCACGACATATGGATCATTTTTCGAAAATTAGTATCAACTTGCTTTCATAGAGGAAGAAGAAAAAAAGGCAACAAAAATTAAAGGCGCAAGTGGGTCACGCAACAAAACAAAAGAAGTAAATCAATTAGCTACTGGGTGAGGCTTCATGCAGAGGAGCAGCCGTGCGTTTTCTAGCACAAAGGAGGGCCAGCGTACAGGAGTTTTAGGCTCATTAAATGGTCCCATAAAATCAGCAGCTTGAGACATAATAAGGGGGCCCAAACGTGAATGACACTAAAGGAGAAAAATAAACACACAAGTATCAATTAGCTGAATGGGAGGAAAATCACGCACAGAGGAGGAATTAATTGGGGAGAGACTTTAATTGTCTAATCATTGAACAAGAGTCAAGCAAGGAGGCGTCGTTTTTGAAGTAGGGACGCACAAGAAGCAGCCACGCATAACTCAGGCACAAGCAAATTAAATGAAGTGACGGACAACAATTAGCAAAAGAGAGCAAATTCAAATGAGCTGACAAGCAGCAATGTATGAGACGCACACACGCATACGGAGAGAGCTGAAATTAGTTGACCATCAACGCAAAGAACAGACACGCAATTAACAGTAGACAAGTCAAATTAGCATCAAATTAAAGGGCAACAACGCAAGCTACAGTGAGGGTTTTAACAGGTGGCGGCTCCATGAAGAATCAACATGAAACAGCATATTAAGGACTAAAAATGTAACAAACGAGAGGGGAGCTAGTGGGCGGCGCAACAACGATAAAACAATAGAAGCTCACTAGAGGCGCAACGCAAACAGAGGTTTCAACACGTAACAGATGCAATAAATCAACAGAGAGACAGCTCAGACGCAAGGACACAAACGGCTGTGGGCATAACGTGCTGGCTTGGCTTTGCGGCTGGAGAAGCTGTGGAGTAGGGCGCAGGTGGCATGAAGCTTTAAAGAGGATGTAAGAGCGAGGATTTAAGATGGGGCGAATGACCAGTGAAGAGTAGGCAGTGACAGTGAGCAGTAAGGGATTTTTGGTTAGGGATGAAGATGAGAGCTGAAACAATTATCCGGAAAATACCTATGAAGGGTTAAATGTTCCGACACCGGTTCGGAGGTAAAATCGATGCCGAAGACCTAGGTTAAGTATTATTTTTATTAGTTTGTTATTTCTTACTCTCATTATAAATTGATTGTGTTATCCGATTTTAACTGATCTAGGTTTTGTGTATGGATAATCAGATTTTCATTATTATTCGGTTATTTATGTATGGACCCTTTGGGTATTTTAAATTGATGATTTTAATGTGTTCATTGAATCGTTAATTTTAAACCCATTGCTAGAATTTCGATATAATCCATAATTGTTGTGTTGAAATTCATGTGTAGCGACTAATGATTCGTAATCATTAGGGATAACATGACCTA
>JANITX010000006.1:825474-863374 GCA_027564395.1 Erythroxylum ulei
TTGACATCTAATTAATCGGGGTTTGTACACAATTATGTTTATTATGCTAGTCCACAATAATGATAAAATTCTATCATAATAAAGTTTTGAGAGTTGCAAATAAATGTATGAGATTTAAGTGCCAGAGCTATGAAAAAAAAGATCTAGATATTTAGAGACTTTTGATGTAAATTATTAGTAAAAATAAAACAAAATATAGAGATCATTAATATGATCCAACTTGGTTAGTATTTGTTCATAGTAAGAGTTGTCGTTGTTTAGGGACAAAAAAGAGTGAAAATAAGAACAAGGAAGAATATGTAGTGTCCCTATTCCAACACTAAACTTTCATTTTGACACACATCCATTTAGTGCATATTATTTATTAGTACATGTACTCGTGACTATTTAACAGATGTTGGTATCTGTTATATCATCAAATAGTATATTTTATATATTATATTACTCTTTTGTGAATAATATTGTGGTATTATAGAATGATTAGGAATGACAATGGTGCCTCGAGCTTGACTAAAATATTTTTAAAGCCTAAGCCTAGTTTGAAGTATGATTGGGCATGAGAGGCTTAACCCAGGTAACTTAATTGAGCTCAGTTCCAATCAGACTTATCCTAAAACTTATTGATGTCCATTAAAAATCCTAGAAGTAACTTATATATTTAAGAACTAAATATAGAATGGTGGATATAATATTATGGTTGGTTAGAAATAAAAAGAAGATTCAAAGGTTTAAATAAAAAAAACCATTGCTAATCGAAGTTATATCCTTCAAATTGATCCTCATATTATGAATATATCCTTCAACTTGACCCTTGTGTTTTGAATAGATGTATATGAACAATTGTATAAGATATATCATGCATTAGTGGATGATTACGTAAATCATACTCTTCGTTAACTTTAAAAATCAAAATCCTGGATGTTATTATTTACTATAAAGCCTATTCCATTCAATTTCAATTATTTATGCATAGCGGTATGGTATTTTTTTGGAGTTATGGTATGATATTGAAAGGGTCATGGCTTACTAGCTTTTCTATTGTTTTATAAATCCATAATTAATGGTAAATTTGTTATATAATCTTGTAAATTTCAATATTTTTCATGTCTATTTAGATAAATCAAAAAATGACTTTTTTGTATTGAATGTTTGTCGATTTAGGTAATATGAATTGACATATAATTAAAACAAATTAGAAGTTACTTTAAGATTTTTTAACTTCCAATTTTCTTTTATTAGGCCAAAAACATCATGAATGTGAAATTCTTATAATAATGCATTTTGTCTAGTTGGGAAAATTCACAAGTATGTTTATCCATTTTATTTTAAAATGAGCAACTTATGAATGTATTATGCTTCTAATATAGGGGTGGTAATGGTAGTGTTTCTTAGTACACACCTGACAATGCAACCATGTTAGTGGTCGTGCTAAGCTCTAGGTCGTACATCGGCAAAATGACCAACTGCACACGGCTTAGAATACGAGTGTTTTATGAGCTATGTTTTTATGTACACTCCTAACCAAACAACCATATTTTCAATTTTATAGGGCTACATACATAGGCTAGTTGATTTACAACACTTTTCTTGTAACATAGTTTTGTCACGGATCATGTTTCTCTTAACAGGCTTGCCAACATGGTTGTGTTATTGGTTGTGCGGGACTATGTGTACATAGGTTGGTTGACTCACCACACATGACCTAGAATACGGGTTGTCATGGGCCGTATTTTTATGTAATGCCTAATAAAATGGTGTTTATAGTCGTGTTCGACTATGGGAGGTGTATTAAATCGAGCATTATTATGGTCACGCCAATCAATTTATTTGGTCTTATGAGGGTAAATTTTTAAAGCAAAGGCAGACATTTGCAGACTTTCACGTATCCGGGAATTCCAAGCCTGCTCATTCATCAATTTCGGATTTCATGAGGTTAGTATTAGTAACGTAGATGCGGTTGGCTGTCTTAAATGCTTTATCAAGGAGAGTGAAAACATAGTTGGAGAAGTCAAGGTGCTTCAGCTAATTCAGTATTGCAGTACTTGTTCACTGGAAATTTGTGTTTCCACAATTAAGAACCACCATTGACATGATTTTCGATTCAATAATTGGTTAGTTAAAACAGGGTCGGGTCTGGTCGGGCCCTCCATGATCAATGGTGGCTTAATATGGAAGTGAAGCTTTGGTATGAAATAGGAAGCACAAAAATGCCAAGTGTATGAGTTATGAAATGATGGATAGGAAAATGCGCAGAAGCAAAGTTCACTTAACATGGAAAATGCCTTGCGAAAACGACTCTTCAATCGATCAAAAGCAGCATCAGAGCTCCACAAAAATGAGATCATCATTCACAATGGTCTGGTATATTCGCGTTGCGTGTGCTTTCTTTACCCTTTTTTGACCAAGTCTTGGCATTAAAGACCACATCCCCACTAACAACACCACCACCTCCCCGTCCTTCCATTTCCAGCTCTCCATATGTCTCTATCTCTCTGGAACAACGCCACATCCAGTACTCTTCCCTCTTCTCGGATCCCTCACTCATCATCACTTTCAAATGACAAAAAATCCACAAAAAAAGTAAAAGCAACATTACATACCCGGCCCTGGTAAAGAACTGAAAATATATTTTATCTACAGATCCTATATGCAACTTTCAGAACCCAGATTGCCCTTACTTTCATGCAAGAAAAAGAAGTCACTCATAAAACTAAAGAAAACAAGAGAAAGAAGGAATAGACAACGACCTTATGGGAAAGAGCCATATACAAACATATGTTTACTTCCCTTTTCTTAAAGTCTGCAAAATATGGTGTGGAAACTTTGTCTCCATGCATATGTTGTCTTTTGTAGATGCCAAAACAAACAACGTAATCCTTCTTTTTGTAGGTAGGTCTAGAGGTGTCTCTTATGTATATGATTGCTTTTGTTTGTCTTGTTAGTTCAAAAAGAAACTTGGTATTCGGTGCAAGGGAAAGGAGGGTTCAATCTCCATTGTCACATAACTTCTTATACATTGTGTCTCCTTCCTAGATCAACCTAACAACTTTAAAAGGTGCCCATCGATTGGAAACTCAAAAAGAATTTCATCATTTTTCTTTCCCATGCTTTTGTTTGATTCGTTAATAGAACTAGATGATTGAAGATTCCATATCTTTTACTTCCTTTTCCTTTCCAGTCTTCTTGACAAGCAAACATAAAAAATCAAGCCGTCTTCGGTTTCTCTGAATAATTCCATTCCAAGGGCCTAGTTTCAAAACCATGAGGCACAAGGTTGCAGTTCGGCTACAGCTTAGTCGTGATGATTAAAATTTTTGTCCTTTCTAATTATTTGTTTGATATTGAAGTCTCGTTTGTTTAAAAATCTCATAAACAAGTTAATTCCTACCACATGATGTTATACTAAAATACCTTAGGAAGTAGAAATTTATTTTGTTTGGAAGATTTGTTCATACTCAATGCATGCACAAGTCATTTTGCTTTGCGAAAATATCAAGAGAGTTATAATGTAAGCAACTTTCTCTTTATATTTTTATATTTTTACAAAAGAAACTGTTTCATGATTTGAGTCCTTGATCTTATGGTTACAAAAGAGTGAAAATATAAAATTGAATATAATTAATAAAGTTGACAATTAAAAAAAAAGAGTAAACGGAAGAGGAAAAATTAAAATAAATAATTAAAGACGACAAAGTTTCCATTCAATTTTAAAAGTTTTTAACATTTCTATATATACATCAGTTTCAATCTTTTCATTTTTATAGTTGTTTAAAAATCTACTTAAAAAGAACAAAATAGTATTTCCATTCTTAATGGGTTAAATTTAATATAACCTGATATGAAACTGATGAATTGGTTATTTTCAATTTTGATGATAAGGTTTAGTTCCTCGTATATCAAAGGATTGCGTGTCTTAAGTGGTGGCCTTACCCTTTAATAGGGCCCTCCGGTGACGTAACCCTTTTGATCGTCTCAAGACAGTGGCAGAGACATCGGCCGTCTTCTCAAGTTAACGCCACAAGGCAAGGGCTCCACGAGCTAATGCATTTAGAATTAAGTTTATGGGCCAGGTTTCAGGAGCCCCAAAACTTCAACCTTTATTGCTTATCTGAAATTAATAAACATTCGAGGATTTATCGTCTAAAGGTTTATCAGGTTGTGATCCTTCTAAATTTATCACACAATGCCCGACCCTCTTCATACCAATTTCTTTCCTTTCCAACTTCATAGATTAATGTTCTACAGTGAGTTATGGCGTATGATATCACTTGCCTGTTGTTTAAATACTTGTAAGGAAATTATGTCAAAAGTAAGTCTTGAGGTTTATTCAAACAAATCTCTTAATCACTTTGATTAACTTTATGATTCAGGAACAATACAATTTAACTCTTGAAGCATCCTAAACATGGGTGATCCTTTATAGAACAATACTTTTAAAAAGAGGTGATTTTGTAAAAATCATCATTTGAACTTAAGATTGCCCAGTACCACAATAACTGCTTTTCTACCATTACCAACTTTTTGGACTAACAAGGCAGTTTGAAAAGTTATCTGAAGCAATTATTTAGTAAGGTTTAAAGTGCAAATTCATAATGTTAGTAGTCCCATAGCAATACCATGAATTAGAAATTAAAGCATGCATGAAAATTTTATGACGTAGCTAGCCTGCATTCCCCCTTAATTTATCATCACAAATTATAAAACAAAAAGATTTAGAAGTAATGCACATATAAAATAATCTTGCTATCTTTACTTAAGTGATATTTCAAAACTCCTATATTCTGTTTCTAAGACTTAATAGAAGAGTGAATTAAAACTGCCTCCATGTATCTAAGTGACATAACCCAAGAAAAAAAAGAAATGAAAGGTCATTCTCATGAGTTATCTTTCCATAATTATAAATATAAGATGCTATTTACCAGCTTTTTTCCATATATGCTATCATAATCTATGAGAAGGGGAAAGGTGAATGTACAAAAAGTTGAATAGCTAAGATCAAATAATTTAGGTCTGAGTTAGAAAGTGTTAAATAGCAGCCACAAGGAGTGAAAAAAGTGAAGAACTTTAATGCTTTAAAAGGGACACCCACTTTCTGCTATTTAATACGTTTCTCTTTTCTAAATCATGCACATAACTTTATCTTCCTTCCTGCTTTTGAGGGAAAATTTGATTCCATTCCATATACTCTTGTTACTTTTTCTTTTGCTAGCTAGCTATCTAGAGTTTACTGATCATGATATCTCTCGAACGGATGCTCGCTAAATTATGTGATTACCATCAAATCTAAACAAACATGGCTTGTTAACAAATATTTGCGCCATACGCATCAAAAGGGAGGATAATTTTGATTCTCTTCAACGCTTAATTACCTTTATTATCGACCAATGTGCTCTTTATCGTGTATGTGTTCAAGGTAGTCTCTTTTTTTGACTACTGCTTCTCACACAATGACGGCATTGAAATTCAATATTTACTATTGCAATAGCTAAGTGGTATGGCTTTTCAGTTATTTTAAGGTAATTTTGGTTTTTGTAGTGTTGATTTGTATGAAGAAACTGGAAGGGCTCAAGTCATTTTTTTAGCTCATTTGTATATAACTTGTCATTCAACAAAGAAGTTTAAACTTTTTCATAAGATTGTATAAAATATCATTCAAACACACACAAAACCAGCTGCTTCTTTAACCAGTACATTGAAACCCCTTACTAGGACTCCAATTAAACAGAAGTCTAAAACCTCAAATTAGTAAAGCAAGGGACTAGAGTCACTGCTTTCTTTGTTTCTAGGGAGATGAAGCACAAAGATGCTAAAGAAATCACGTAATTATTTGTGTGTTCACAAAAAGTGGTAAGACACAGCCAACAAGCAACCATAACTTATTTGTTGAAAGGTAAAAAGGAAGTAAAATTGTAAAAGATAAAAGAAAAAGAGGATAAAGTTATTAAAAAAAAAAAAAGAAGGGTAGTCTAAGATAGAGGCTTGTTTTAGATTCTAGAGAAAAGTGAGAAAACATATAAGTTCGAAGAAAACAAAGTTATAGTTCAATAAATAACTAATGAATAAGAAGGAGAAATAAACAAGGAAGAAAGAGGATTAATAATCTAATATCAATGTTTATGTGTATTTGAACAAACAATAAAATAGAAAATATGTTTTTATTCTCAATAAAATACTTATTAAGAAATTGAGATCTCGTACATGCTAACACTTGATGGGGAATGAAAAGAAAGGGAGTTAAGTTGGGGTATTCTGTAGAGAGAAAAAGAGAGAGAGAGAGAGAGAAAGGTAGATTTCAACTAATCAATGCCCACTTCTTAGTAGAAATAATGCATTAATTAGGTCTGAAGACAATAATCTTGTAAAAAAGTGTGATAAGACATATTCCTTCTTATGCTTAAAATTTAATTTAAAGTTCTGAAGATAATAAACTTTTTGTGATGCTAAAGCAGCAACATCTTTAAGGATTAAAGAAGAGATGCTTAGTTATGTTTTGCTTTACTTTTTGTATTTTTGGCTTTTATTTTGAATCCTCATACCATAACTTTCTATTGCTTTCTGTAAATGAGAATGTTGGGATTACGAAAATCAAAGAATTGAAAAAGGTTATTCTTTTCCAGGACACATCACAAAGCATGAAAAGTAGTGCTGTCTGTCGTTTGATATTTCTTGGGGAAGATTTTGCTTTTCCCTTCCAAAGCACAAAAGTTGCTTCTCCTTTGCACAACTCTTACGTTATGGATCATATTTAACCATCTTAGTTATAATTTATAAGCACATTTTCCAAACATTGGCAATATCCTACCTTTTTTTTCACTTATTCTTTACCATTTCCAGCGCATATATACAATTTATGCATGATAACGAGATTACTACCGCTTCAAATTTTCAAGTTGCGAGATATGAGGATTATTCTTATTTCGTCTTAAAATGCATTGTTAGAGGGAACTCGGTTACAATAAATATATTAATTGCTGTATTTTCGGAATCATGATCCTTAATTTTGGTTCAATTTTTCTTCCTTTTATGAATCCTTTTAGAAAATATTTAAGGGTTTCTTACAAAATTAACCATAATAAATTTAAAAGTACACCTTATTTGAACAACATTCAAGATGTGAAAAGCTTAGAGTTCTTGAGAGAGAAATAAAATCAACCAATTCATAGGTAATTTATTAAGAAAATGAAGAGATACATAGATCAATAACTTTTACCCAAGTAAAAGTTGATTGGAGTAATAAAAAATTAAGGGACTCCTTGAAGAATACTTTTAAAGATAGAAACACTAAAGTTTGTTTGCAGGAGTCAAGAAAAGTTCTTTTGAAAAAACAACTATAAATGATAATAATAATGAAAATTTTAAGTAAGGAATCCGAAGTAATGAAAGTATGCAACAGATTAAACTACTACAAAGTATCATATCTCTTAATTTCTGTTTAATTTAGTTAAAATTTGTAACAAATTAATCACTAATTACTGTAGTTTTTTTTTTTTTGACAAGACGAAAATGAGTATTGACCAGATATAATTGTATTTTGCATTTATGTACTTAATTTGTATTTAGATAAAATTTTAATAATTTATAAATTTTAGAATTGAAGTTATCATCTTTGACGTCTTATTACGATGAAGTCGTTTGATTTCATATTTCTTAAAAAATATATATGTTTTGAGATGAATCATTTTCAAGATCTCAAGTTGTAATTGTCACATGTTTACATTATCTTGAATTTGAAAGAAATTTAATTTAATTATAATACTTATTTCATTTGTGATTGGTTGAAGATATTGAAAATCATTCTTGATAAATATTAGAGAAAGCCATATTGCTCGTAATCATAAGAACTGTTTCACCTTTGACTTGGTGAAACTTCCGTAAAGGCTGAAAACTTCAAAGCATTACTAGGTTTATAGGTTTAAGAATAATGAGAAGTCGAAGTCTTCACTTTCTCAATAAAAAATTCACTTATAAATATGAATCTGAAACCTCAACAAGTTTCGTTTTTAAAAAGTGTGGATATGAAACCACGAAACATCCAAATTCCTGCACTCAGTTTTTGACAAGTTTGATTGATTGGAAATGAAAAAGGAAAAAACAGACGTGTGTACAGGTCCCAGCAGAAAAGACTAAGATGGTTTACAGGGTTTGATGCTCTTCAAGGTCTATCCGATATAAATTATCATGCATTCTTTGAGACGACACTGATTTTATTTTTATTTTTAAATAAAATTTTTGATTATTAATATTATTTTAGTTATGTTTTTAGTATTTTAATAATCAAATAATAAATAAAACTTAGAGATAAAATAATTTTTATGAAATAAATAAATAAATAATTGTATTTTATTAAAATTAATAAATTAATTCTAATTTGATATTTATTAATATATTTTAATTATTAGAATAATTTTATTGAAATTTATGTATTTTAAGATATCTAAAATATATATTAAATAATTATCAAATTTGTTTTATTTTTTAAAAAAATTAATTTAAAATAATTATAAAATTAAAATACATTTAATTATATTATTCATAATTCTTATTAATAATTAATATCAAATAATCATAACATATATTTTGTTGATGTTAAGTCAAATAATCACAAGAAACAAAAATATAAGATAAAAACTAACTTTTATGGCTTTCATAAATTATGAAATTTGGAAGAAACTAAAACTAAAAACATAAATTAAAATTTTCAAACAAATAGATTTTTAATTAAATTTAATAAAGAAAACAGAAAATCAAACAAATTTTTTGTTAATACTTTTCATCAAGACATAATATGTTTACACACTTAAATTTTAAATTGCAAATTTTTTTATTATATTACGATTACAAAAAAGTACAATAATTGTGAATAAATGATCTGTTAATTGATTAAAATCATATGATATGCATACATTATTAAATATTTAGTAGATAGTCACAAGAGACCTTAAAAGAGATTTGAAGGGAAATGAGATTTTGGTTGAAAGTAAAACTTATCAATTTGATGCAGCAAGCATCGGTCTTTTCAGCATACAGAAGTCAAACTAAATAGCTGCCCGTCTGAGACTACGAGTGTTTTTTTATACACAGCCAAAAGAATCACATTTGGAAAGTCGATTAAGCTCGTCATCCTCATCCACTACTTACCAATGGTGCAAATGTATGAAAAGACAGTTGGACTTATCTCCATCAGATTAATTTTTATGTTTTTGGCAAGAAATGAACACAATATGGAATACCCTTTTGCATGTTAAAAACATTAAAGCAAAGAAACAAGAATATAAGTGGAAAACAGGGGACCCGAGTTATGTTGCTTAATTAGGTGTCTTTCATAGAACTTGTCGTGGAGGAAGAAGACATTAATTTATGAGTCGAAGAATCAAAGCTACCCCAAGTAAGGTAATGGATTATAATATACAATGTGATTATACAGGGAAAAGGCAACTTCTTTCACTTTCGGTCTTGCAAATTCTATGTGATCAAAATGACTTTTTCCAACTCCAAAAAAAGAAAAAACTAAAGGAAAAAAGAAAGGTAACAATTGAGAGAAGATTTGCCAGCTTGCGATTCATTATCACACTTCTTGAATTTTAAAGGTAATCTGCCTATCGACAGAATCAAGAAGGCCAATGTCGTCGATTGATTGAGCTTCTGGACTATGATCATCATCGATAGAGATGTTCAAATCAAGTGAAACACAAGGACTTGTCTCGTCCATTTCAGCATCTCCCTTTTCTTCACGAGAACCATCTGTCTTCTGCTTGACAGGAGGCGAACATGCTCTTGACCTTGAGCTAAAGCTTTCACAGCTCAATATGACTATAGCATCACTAAGACCAACTTCTTCACCATTAGAATCGACAATCCTTCCTCTCTCAATTGCTTTCTTGAACCCCATTTGAGAGCAATAATCTGCTTGCTCAACATCTTCAACTAAGAAAACCCTATGTGGATTACTTGACACTGCCTCAGCGAATCTCTTGATAAAGCTGCAACTTTGTTCGTCCCTTGATCTTTTGTTTCTACAATCTTCGGTAGAGTCTGCTCTCGGAGATGAAAAGCTGCTTAATGCTATTGAAAAGTAGTGGTCGTATGAGCCAAAAACAAGTTTAGCCAATTCTTTAGCTATCTTTTCTTTGGCGTCTAGGTCCACTCCTTGAAAAAATAGCCAAGTTTCTTCTTTGGCATCACTGCTTCTCACCTTTCCCTTTCTTTTCAACATACCGGATCTGCATTGCAAAATCGTGCTCGCTATTTCGGGGATTGCATCTCTCTGCCAAGGCACCTTTTTCTCCAACGCGTTGCATAGGGTTTTCAGGTTCTCAGCATTTAGCTCCTTGAATTTGTGGAGTTGCTCTGTCTCCATGACATCAATGGTAGAAGCTGAGTTGGGGGTAGAATTAGGATTTGACGTGAATGGTTGATTCAAATAATCATCTTTGTGCTCTGGAATGTACATTCTCAAACTCGGTTCCCCGGTGCCCTTGTTGACAGTAGTGTCTGTGCCAATCCAGAGTTGGTGGTCCCTCCATGAGTGCTTTGGTCCAAGAATTGGCCAGTCATGGTGGTTTTGGTGCAAATTGGTGTACTGTTGCTCGTACGAGAAACCAGAAGAAGAAGAAGAAGGTGAAATAGAAGAAAATATGAGGGTTTTCTCGGATGAGTTGGATTGACGGTGGATTGAACCGCAAATTGAATTCCACTTCTTGCAGAGATCTTTGATTGAGATAGAATCCTAGTAGATAGAAAATGGGAAGAATAAGCAGCCCATGACAATTTACAAATATCGAACTACTATAAGTTGAGAATACAGCTCTCCTAGCATTATATGGCAAAAGTGTAATTGTTTGTTTATATATAGTCATTACCTTATCGCCATTAGTGCTATGAACTTTGTTCTCATTTTTGTATTGTTGAAGCCATATAGGAAGGGCGGAACTTGTAGAGTCACTCTTGGAAGTGGTACTCCGAAAGCTTCGAGCCTCGTTTTCGAAATTCGCCGAGCAATCAGAACAGCATGTTAGCTGTTTTTCTTCATCACTTTCAATTATAATCCAACTCGACTCGTTCTCAGTTTTGTTGCTAGTGGACTGACTTTGAAGGTCACTGAAATGAAAGGTATAAAGGTAGAAGAATAATGACGTTTAGTAACTTCATTGAGCTTCACATTGCAAAAGCCACTCAAGGAAATTGAACATGAAATGCTCTAATCTTTCTCTGATCACTCTTTTTCTTTTACAATTGAATCGAAGAGAGTTCTTCGAGGTAATGTGAACCCTTTAATACTTATCCCTACCTTTAACATCTAAAGAAAAGATAAAATTTTCTGACTTTAGCTTATAGTTTCTCTAAAACCATAACTGCATTCTACATAAGTTAATTTTCTCTACCATTGTTATGTTCTAATAACAGGTGTAAATGGTCAAGTTTTAAGTCTCTAAAAACAAATAAAGTAGAAAAAAGAAACTTTGTCCCTTGTTGCTTTAAAATGTTCAACACGTAGTTCTTTCTGTAAAACAAGGAAAGATATACACATTACTAAGTCTATTATTAAGATTTATATGTATGATCAATGATGAGTTCATGCAAAAGAAAAGAATCGAAAAGATTGGTGGAAAGAAATAAAGAGTGCTAACAATGCCATATGGATTATATATATCTATCAAACTTCACCAACTGTTTACCTGTCAGAGATTAGAGTCAAGCGCAAACTGTCAGCAGGAATAGTAACTGGACGAAGACCCCAGAGAGTTTGAAGTGACGGATATCCTGATTTAAGCTTCATGTATGTTTGGAAGGTGGCAATCCCCAGGAGCCAAAATCTTCCATTGTTATCTCCAACACCACAGACTAATTTCCCAAGTTCCGTGATCATGTGCTCCACAGGACAGAAACAACTCCTCCGTTGCTCACTTGAACTACCAGCTCTATACTCAGTAACCCATTTAAGATCACCTAAATTTAGGACAACTCCCTGGCCCATGTAAGTTCTCACATGTACCTTAAGTTCTTCGAGTTTCTGTTCGGCTTCTAACCTAGATAGATTTCCAGAAGAAGATCCTGAAAATTTTAAGAACTTGACTTTCCTTAAAGTTTCAGCGACATCTCCCTCGTGAACCTTGTTAATCACTCCTTGAACTACACCCTCTAGCGCACTAAGACACTCTCCTACTATCACGACACTCCTTCTCGTATCCATCAAATTATCGATAACACTCGCAATGTCTTCATTTTTAATTGGATCTAAGAGAGTTGGTTTGCTTGCTTGAGCTCCAGCTTGATTCAATGGAGGCTGTGACTGATGAGAAAGAGTTAAAACATACTTATCTTTAGCCTTACAGCTACTCACAGAGGACGGAGAACTTTGAGAACATATTTCTAAAGAAACCGCTTGCTCAACATTGCTTTTCACTTGGGTACTAGAAAACCCAGCTTCTCTCATTACTCTACTAACACTAGGATCATCTAAAATGGATATTATGAGCTGCTCTAACTCTATTTTCACAGCTAGGAGGGGTTGTTGTTGGTTTTCAACTGAACCGCGCCGTTGGTGGGCCTGAGCACGCTTAAAAGCTGCGACCAAAGCGTTAGAGATAGGAGGGTATTGTTGAGGGTGCGCACCCAACATGGGACTCGACGTTGAGGCTGGGAGGCGATTAAGAGCTACGTTGAAACAAAGCTCTAGGGCTTTGCACTGAAGAGGGTGAGAGTGTGATTGAAGGCAAGCAGTTCTCAATAGGCCTGTAGAGGCTGCAAGCATGGTGTTCGCTACATGGAGAGGAGTCACTTGGGCATGACCTCGCCGTCTAGCAAGAGTTATAGCCTGTTTTACGACATTAGCTGCCTCTGCTGTTAGAGATTGCTGCACTGTGCCACCTCCTGCTCTCATCTTTCTATAAGCAACTCTAACTGATGATGGATATAAATGGGAAAAAGAAGTGGAAAGAAACCTAAAGTGGTCGAGGATGTAGGAAAATCTGTAAAGATTTGGATTTCATGGATGGAGTACAAGCGTGTTGTGAAGTAAAGCTAGCTAGTTCTTGGTTCTGAGAGACTATAAGATCTTGGTCGTAGTTGAGGGATGTGAAATATATGTGATGAGGTTGGGTATGCTTTTCTTGAAGGGGAGGTTAAATTTTGGGGTCCAAAGTCGATTTTGTAGTGGAAAGTGGAATGCATGTGCTGACAAGCAGGACGAATGCGCCAGTATCAAAGGCAACTCAGCTTTTCCCCCCTCTCTCTCTCAATCTCTATTAAATTGTTTAGAAAGATATGGTTTTCCTAAGTGGGTCTCTTTCTTTTATGCTAGATTACATTAATTAAGTTTCTAGCCTAAAAATCAACAACTCTTCTCCTCACTACACAACAAAATCTTACCATAATCACTTTTTAACCCATGAACCCCAACACCTCTTTTTCAATTGTTGAGAAGTGTTCTAATCACTTAACGCATCTACTCCAATTTTTGTACTAATTTAAGACCAAATTATTCTCTCCATCTAAACCATCGTTCACAACTTCTAGTCCTTGTCAAACTAACATATGTGACTTAGTTAGTTAAACTGAACGATATATCGCCTAAAGAAAGCAACCAAGAATCAATGGAAAAAAGGCTACTCAGTTGATAATAAGGTTCCTTAGTTGCTAATTAACACACAGTCGCACGGAAAAGCAGCTATTTAAGAGATGGAATCCACATTCCACAGCAAGTTATAAGCAGTTTTGAACTTGAAAAGATCTTGTCCTCAAAATTTGGTGGCTAAAGTGAGTGGAGATAGTGAATGTGTGCCATCTTTTTCACCATCCTCCAAAGACGAGGACCTGAAAAGAGAATGGGGACTATGTGTCTGAAGGAATCGGGAACTGTGTACGAATACCTTCCGGACTCAAGGACAAGGAATAAAGTGTTTCCATTTAGTTATCCTTATTTACATGCTTACAATATTAGACAACTTCGACGCTTTTAATGCACATATATTGCATGGGGATTATTAAGAACATCAAAACATTCTCTTTTCTCTCTCTCTCTTCCCCCATTATTGCATAAAGTGTGGAGCTTTTGGACCAATCTTTGATTCAAAGACGAAGAAGCAAATCATCAAGTGAAACATAAACGAAACAAGCTTCCATATTCCTAGGCCAATGCTTTGGTTTCGTTCTTTAAATTCCTTGTATTTCATGTCCGAAGACTATCTCACGTCATAGTCTAAAGCGGTCAATCATTAGAGTGAAAATTTATTAAAACGCCTGAAGAGTAGTAATTACTATTCTGCAGGATACCATGTCCAACTTGTATGCTTATTAGAACTATATAAAATGACGCATGCAATTCATCTTAAAAATAAGTCTTTTTATGAAGAGTAGAGAAGGGATTGAACTTTGGGACATTGTCCAACTTTCTTCCATGTTTCTCGTTCCAAAATATATACTTATACACAAGAGATATAAGTATATACTCGATACCTATTTAATAATCGAATATGAATGAAATTCTATCATTTTTAGATCAATCCATTTAAAAGGTTCAATTGATTCAACAATTAGACAAGTGGGGAGATTGGTTTTATGAGTGTTAAAAGAGGACAAAAGGGTAAAAGGGGGTTTATCTTTTCCTTTTCTGTTAGTGACTCTCTTCACTCCCTCTTCCTTCACGCTTTTACCAAAAACCATCCAAAACACTTCTAAATTCATTTCTTCAAACTTCATTAAGTTAGGGGCAAGATTAAAACTTTGGGTTAAAATTTTCAGGGTGGAGCCAAACTAATCACTTTCTAAAAAGAGATATTGATGCGATGGGAATGAAAATCGAGCTTTGTTAAGCAAGACTTGAGTAACTATTGGGGTAATCTTTAGTTTACTAGGTCATGCAAAAAAATTTAGGAAGAGAAAATTAATAATTTTGGGGGGATTTTGATTTATTTAGTTAAATTGATGCTTGCATATGGGTTAGGAAGGTGAATTATATAGACTATAGAGAGTTTGGGATCAAATAGGTCATATACAAACTTTACACTCTTTCTTTTTCTTTAGGTTTTTTTTTTTAGGGAATTGGTTGTGATTATATTATTAGGCCATCAAGCCTTAAAGCATCAATAATACAATCATTGGAGGGAATAACGCACTCCATAGAGTCTAGAATTAACAACGCAGCTCGTGCTAACAGATAAGCTACATTATTAGTCGTCCTACGAATATGATGTAAAGAAACACCATCAATCTCGCTCAACAGAGATTTACAATCAGAGAATACCAAACCATGACTAGAATTGTATTCTACTTGAGTTGATAATAAAGTTTTCACCACAAGTAAAGAGTCTGTTTCAACCTCATTGTTTGTCCAATCTTGTCTCTTGATCCACTCCCTTATGGCTAAGGATTCTGCCATAAAAGGATCAGAACCACCCCGTAGACTAAGAGGATTGAACCATCATTTTTGTGCATAATAATACCCACACCCAAAAAACCAGTAGGTGAGGTTGTTGCATTCACATTGACTTTTAGTTTCCCAGGAGCTGAAACTTGCCAATTCAAATTGCGATATACCTGGTCAGCAGCTCTATGACTTGGAGCTTGTACTTGTAACCAATCCGTCAAGAAGTGGCGTCTCCACTGAACGATTCCGACTGGGCTGCTCCTTTTCGTTTTCCAGACCACTGCATTTCTATGTTCCCAAATTGATCAACACAACATAACTAGTAACTATACTTGTTCACCATTTAAGATTTGCAAATTTTGCATTATCCACTCCATGAAACTTGCTGCCTGTGGGAATAGAATGCCCAAAGTTGAAGATAACCAACATTGTTGCACAAATGGACAAGTGACTAGTGCATGAAGAGCTATTTTAGCGTGTTGATGACATAATGAGCAAGTATCCAGAACTGCTACTCTTCTTTGGTTCTGACTAGTTGTTGATAAGATATTGTTGCATGCTCTCCACAGGACTGATAAGCATTTCGGAGGAACCTATACCTACCATAGCTTTCGCCAAGTATCTCGGACAGCTTCACTAATATTCATCATACTAGCGACAGTTAGAAGCTTGTAGGCCGATTTTACTGAGTAATGGCCCTTCCTCTCTATTTTCCAGAACAACTTGTCATTTTCACAACAGAAACTAAGGGAATTGCCAATATTGCTTGTTGGTCGACCTCATTGAATTCTGATTGTATCCGATTCAAATTCCAGCTACCATTCTCAATAAGCTCCTACACTAGTATGTCCGAATGATTTGCATTCATAAGTGTGGTAATGGATCTGACCATACACTCACATGGAAGTCATTCCCTATCCTCCAACATATATCTTCTTTGATCAAATTCTGTATAGACCACAAGCTACGCCACAAAAAGCTAGGGTTAGAGCCCAATTTTGATCGTAAATAATCTGCACCAGGAAAATAACGAGCTCTTAAAATTCTTACAACCAAAAAATCTGGTTTCTGCACTAATGACCAAGCTTGTCTCCCTAGCATTGCTTGATTAAATTGATGGAGCTGTTTAAATGCCAAGCCTCCTTCAATTCTTGGTTTGCACATTCTTTCCCAACTCATCCAGTGTATCCCCCGTTCATTATTAACATTTTCCCCCCACCAAAACATGTTCATAAGCTACTTCAACTCTTTACATAATGTTTTCGGTAAAAGGAAAAGATTCATTACATAGTTCGAAAGAGTTTGGAGTACCGTTTTCAACATTATTTCTTTGTCGACTTTGGTGAGAAATCTTTTCTTCCATAAGTTCAGTCTCTGCTAGACTCTATCTTTGAGAGACCCAAAGATCTCTTTCTTGTTAATGTCGACAACCGATGGGAGTCTGAGATAATTGCCAAGGTTTGCCTATTCTTCAACCTTAGTAATGGAACAAATTTGATTTCGGGTAATAGTGGGAGTGTTTGCCAAAAAACAAATAGCCTACTTGGTTAAATTTATTAATTGGCCAGACGCTTATGCATAAACCTGGATAAACTGCTTGATGGTTTCTGCTTCTTTGTCTTTGTATTGAAATACCACGAGACTATCGTTGGCGAAAAATAGATGTGATATCTCTGGTGCCCCCCTGCAATCTACATCCATGAAGCTATCCTTCTCTTAATTTAATATTCACTAACCTTGAAAACCCCTCCACACATAGAATAAATAGATATGGCGACAAAGAGTCTCCCTGCCTTAAGCCTCTAGATGGTGATATTGGACCTAATTCTGCCCTATCATGAAGGACACGGTATTGAACTAAAGTAACACACCACTGTATGAGTGAAATCCACCGCTCTGTAAATCCTATCTTCTTTAAAAACATATAGGAGATAGGACCATTCCATTCGATCGTACGCTTTACTAACATCCATCTTCAGAGCGGCAAAACAATCACAACCTCTTCTCTTACCTTTGAAATAGTGCATTAATTCAAAGGCTATAATACTATTATCAGGATGCTTCTGTTCTTAACGAAAGCTGACTGAGTTAGTGAGATAATCTGCGGAAGTAAAGATTGGAGTCGCATTGCCACCATCTTCGACATAATCTTGTAGAACACATTGCATAAGGCCATAGGTCGCAAATTCCCCATTGTTTCTGGATTGTTCTTTTTATGAATAAGAACAATTGTTGTTTCATTCAAAGAAGCTGGAAATTTGCCCTCTGCCAAGAGCTTAATGCATAAGTCAGCCACCTCTACTCCTATAATATCCTAGTGTTGCTGGTAGAAAGCCAAGTTTAAACTGTCTAAACCAGGGGATTTGTCTTCTCCCATGCTAAATAACGCAGCTATAACCTCCTCACATGTATATGGTGCCAGCAGAAAGTCATTATCTGCTTGGTAGACACGGTGAGAAATACAAGCAATTACAGGATTAGTATTACGTGGCTTAGCTTGAAATATTGCCTAGAAGTAATTCGTCACAACTCCATCCAGTTCTTCACCCCTTCTATGCCAAACTCCATCCCTGTCTTTTAATCTCTAAATGATCTTCTTCTTCTTTTTTCTGTCGATTGGTTGCTGAAGAGTGGAAAAACCGAGTGTTCAGATCACTTTCCTTTAACCAAAATACCTTCGATCACTACTTCCATTTAATTTCCTAGGTATATTTTCTCTTTGCCTCCTTAAATTGTTGTATTTCTGATGGAATACGTGAGCCACGCAAACGCTTTAAGATACGTTTGCAGTCTAGGAGTTCTGCTTGTGTAGGACACGCAAGTCTTGGCCCCACCTATGTAAATTATCACTACAGGAACGCAATTTTGAAAATACATCCCTCAGGTTCAGATTGTTCTATGATTCAGCTACAATATCCCTTCTCTTAGCTAGTAATTCTCAAATTTGAATCGTCTAGCAACTTGTCTATTAAAAAAAGTTCGAACCTCAAGGAAGATTGGTAAGTGGTCTGAGGTAGAAACATCCATTGTGTAAGCTTGAGCTAATGGAAACTTACTAATCCATGCAGCATTCGCAAGAACCTTGTCTGGCTTTTCTTCCACCCATCTATCCGAACCTTTGTCAGCCTCCCACGTGAACTTATAACCCCGCCATAGAATAATTTGAAAGTCCTGCAGTCGAAATTGACTCTCAGAAACCCTTAATTAGAGCCTTTGGCTGCCTCCTGGCCCCTCGTTTCTCATGTTGTGCCAGAATATCATTGAAATCACCTAGGCAAACTCATAAAAGAGGGTTAAGATAAGCTAGGTTGCAAATAAGAGTCCGTGTTTTGCTCGATTAGGGTTCCCATAAACTCCTATTAGTCTCCATTGACCCACATTGTGAATAGTTACCGCAACATCAATACACCTAGCTGATTTAAAAATAGTCTCTACTAAGTCAACATTCCTCCATAAAAGAGCCAACCCTCTGCTGTGGCCCACACAATCCATATTAACAAAATCATCATAACCCAAAAACTATCTGATTTTAGTAACTTTATTAGCATTGCATAAGGTTTCGACTAAAAAAATAAAAGTCGACCTTTTCTCCCTTACAATTTCGTGTAAGTTTTGTACTGATCGAGGGTTGCCAATCCTCCAATAGTTCTAGCTAACACAACTCATTCGGGTCAACGAGTCTGAATACCAGAGCCCGCCCTATGCAAGTTTTTTGAAGTAGAGCTGCTACTCTTCTATGACACTTCTTTCGTCCGTTAAGTTTCATTTACAGGCCCATCTTGGCCCGTTCTTCTTTTAGGGTTCGTAATCGTCAACCCCTACCCCTGTTGGGGATTTGATTCATTGACTTGGTCATTGATAACCATATCTTCATTGCCCCCTGTCAAATCCTCTTAAGTCAGACCTTCCTTATCCTTGCCCTTATTCACAACATGATTAGTGGGGTTACGCAGATCACCTCCTTGATTCAAGGGATTGCCATGCATGTTCATTCCGCCATCTTCCTTTCCTAAACCTTCTCCGACCACCAATGCCCCTAGTTCTGGAGCCACCTTGCACCAACATTAGTTTGCGCACATCGTGAAGAAGCTCTAATGGACGACGTATAATTTTTTGGCACACAACCAATAGGATAATCAACCAATCTAGGGAAAAAACGATTCGTATGTCCCAACAAACCGTACAAGAAGCAAAATGTAGGGAGTCTTTCATACACAAATTCCACCCAAAACCATTCTCCCTTGCTACGACGAAGTCATATACCTTTCTGTATTGGTTTTCTAACATCATATCTCACCCTTATGTGAATGTCAGTGTTGTTAAAGTTTTTTGGGTCAACACCCACAAACTCTCCGATATCGTTCCCGATATCCTTCACTACACGTTTCGAACGGAATCCTGCCTGAAGACCATGCAATTGTATCCAAACATACATATGCATCAAAGGAATCTCTTTTGGAGGAACATTTTCTTCTATCCTCTCCACAATCAAAATTTGGTTATCAAAAGTAGATGGACTCATTTCCATTGCTCTACGGATGTCCACCTCGTGAAAGAACTGAAAAAACATATAACCCTCTAGGTAAATCACAAACTTGCATCCCCATCGTCGGACGCCACAGGGCTGTAATAGGATTAATCATAGCATTGTAGTTGATAGTTCTTTTAGTCAAAAACCTACCAACCAAACACAACTTATTGTTGTCCTCTTGCTCCAAATTTGCATCCTCATAGACCAAACCTCTTTCACCTTCATCGTCTACTGAAAGGCTGGCCATCTCGACAGAAACATCATCACGTTCCTAATCTTCCATAACTTGTCAAAAGACAAGACGAGAGAAACTCCTCATTGAGAGAGACAAGTTTTTGTTTTGGATATTATAACC
Source organism: Erythroxylum ulei (assembly GCA_027564395.1). NCBI lineage: Eukaryota > Viridiplantae > Streptophyta > Magnoliopsida > Malpighiales > Erythroxylaceae > Erythroxylum > Erythroxylum ulei. The sequence continues at coordinate 845,725 of JANITX010000006.1, forward strand.
ATTGGTTAACTTATAATTGTAATTATTGTAAATGTTTAGAGCTACACAAGAATCCACAATACTATTAGTTGTATGTAGAGTTCGTTTGGAGTACTAATAAAATAATCCTCTTTTATACGTCAATAGTTTATATGTTACTTATTAATTTAACAATGAGTGGTATGTGTAACTATATGTAATACTAGACTATACTTCAATAAATTGATTGAATTAACCTTAAGATAATGTGATATAAATTAAGTTGGTAATTTCATTTTTAGTAAAAGAATTATTTAAAATAATTTTTGTGATTGAAATATTTCTTTTCATTGGTTTATCGATTTGGCCCTATTATTTTTGAAAGATAGAAAGAAATGAGTTATATATTTTTAGTGATCTTGTGATTATTGGATCATTTTCTTATATTTTTCAAGATAGACAAGTTGAATTAATTATTTTTCTCCCTTCATAATTTGTATGAAACTTATATGGATTATGATTTCTTTTGATATTGTATTTCTATAGGAGGAAGACAATGAGGGACATGTGAGTTTATGGTACTCAGGATTCAGGGTAAGAATCTTTTGCATTTTGGCCGAAAGCTGTATAATAGTAGAAAAAGGACATACAAACTACCGGGGGGTTTGGGTGCATCGAGAGTTAGGAGAATTGAATAGAAAGAAAGAGTTTTCTTATAATTCTCTAACCATTGATTTGTGAATGAGTTTTACATTATTTTAAACATAGTTTTCAATAGAAGAAAAGTTACAAGGTTCAAAATTAAATAGAAAAAAATAATTTTTGTATGATTCTCTAACCATTGATTTACGAATGAGTTTTATGATATTTTAAACATAGTTTTCAATATAAGAAAAAGTTACAAAGTTCAATTAGGAGGATGTAAAACTATATTTTGAATAATTATTCTCACTTTTTATAAGATTTGCAAATATTTTTAAATTATTTCCAAGGTATATGTTATTTTCATATAGACTACATTAATTTAAATTAAATCTTGTTGTGATCAATAAAGGGGGTTTGTCACTTTCATTAGGACATAGGTAGGAAGAATCCATCCTCACTAGTATAGGATAATTAACCATTTTCTTTATTTATGATATTATTTTTATTACAAATACAAGTATTAAAGCGATCATATACCTTTCTTATAGAGGCATTTTCTTTTCATTTTGGAGACCAAGAAGACTCATTTGTTTTTATACTAATAGATACTTCATATCTACTCCTTTCTCTTTTGTATTCTCATTAGTATAGATGGTCTATTTGGGATATTCATATGGATATATACTATTACATATTTGAATATAAAGAAAGACTTTTCTTTTGATTCTCTAACTATTGATTTATGAATGAGTTTTATGTTATTTTAAACATAGTTTTCGACAGAAGAAAAAGTTACAAGGTTTAATTAAGAGGATAAAAAACTATATTTTGAATAATTATTCTCACTTTGTATATGATTTTCAAATATTTTTAACTTATTTCCAAGTATATGTTATTTTCATATGGACTATGATAATTTAAATTAAATCTTGTTATGTTTAGTAAAGGGGGTTTGCGACCTTCATTAGGACATAGGTAGGAAGAATCCATCCTCACTAAAATAGGATAATTGACCATTTTTATTTCTGATATTATTATTTATTACAAATACAAGTATCAAAGTGATCATATACCTTTCTTAATGAGGCATTTTCTTTTCATTTTGGAGACCAAAAAGACTCATTTACTTTTATACTGATAGATACTTCATATGTACTCCTTTCCCTTTTGTATTCAACCCCTTTGCGGTAATATAGATGGTCTATTTGGAATATTCAGATGGGTATATACTATTACATATTTGAAAATTATCATTATTATGAGGGTGGTTCTTATAAGGATATTTTGTGAGATATGTTACATTTTAATGGAAGTTTAGACAAGTATCAATGCTTATAGTAATCTGCCTCTATAACCCTAATTCCTAGTCAATTACACCCTCTAAGTTTAAAGTGTGTCAAAGTTGGTTTCAAAGTTTAGGTTTGATTTGTGATTATGATATAGACTTATTAGACTTGAAGGTTCATGATGGGAAGGGTTTAGTTAAGGCTAGATTAAGTTTTATACACTTAAATTCTACTAGTTAACAATATTCATTATATTTGATACATTATGGAGTTTAAGATTGAAATTTCATTTCTTTAATTCCTTATTATAAAGTCGATTGACTCTAGTTAATTGTTGTTCTTTATTCCCTTATAGGAAAATAAGTAGATGAATGACGAGAGTCTTGTGTGAATTAGAGGAGCACCTACTCTTGATGAACCATCAAAATAGGTTGATCTAGTACCTCTAAGCTAAGATCGTGGTAAGAGGAGATATTAAGTCCGGGTTACACCAGCTTCAACTCCATCTCTAACTTTAACTCCAAAAGTTGATGTGGTGAATATAAGAATTTATATACAATAGAATGCATAAATGATGAGAAATATAGCTAACATAATGTCTAACTGGGTTAGCCACCAATGGCACCATCACTATTAGTACTAGTAGTTTCACAATCTTTTATTACTTCAAATGAAGAAGTTTATGATCCTTGTAAGTATTTAACACATTTTATTATGTTTAAGCCTCCATATTTGGTTGTAGGGTTGGAAAAATGCTAAATATTTTCTACTGAATGTAGAGAAGATATGTTGCACTTTAGGATTTACTAATAATAAGTTAATTTGCTTTTAAACTAAACAGGTCAGCAATCAAGTGGAACAAAGTTAGAAAAGCAACTTTTCCAATAAGGTATTTTGTACCACAAAATATTTGAAAAACTCATTCAAGTTTTTTTAAGTGTTTATCTCTTGAGGAAAATGAATTATAGAATTTGAGCAGTTGAAGCAATAAGGTTGAATTTTAAAAGAGTACTTACAAAATTTCAACTAAGTCCCTACATCTGGTGGCTATTAAGAGAGATAAGATGAAGAGGTCTATTAGAAGGTTTCACAGTTCAATTTATAAATCATTAGTAATCCCTCTTTGTAGATGTTTAGCTAAGGTCATAGATGGCACTAGAATATAAGAGAACTAAAAGATTGTAAGAGGAAATAGAACAAAAATTATAGTAGAAGCCTTGAGGGTCAACAATGAGATGGTGGCATCTCTTTTAAAACTCAATCAATCATTCTTTCTCAAGTAAGGGTTAACAAAGATTTAAAGCTGAAAAATAGTCTAGAAACTAGTTCCACAGCCTGTTAAATGCTATCTGTAGAATTCATAACTCTTCACATTTTGATATTATTCTCACTGCTCATTGATTTTATGGGATGGCAAACTAAGGCTCATGTTACAAAGTGGATGATGTTATAGATGTAGAGAACAAGGACATTAGCTTAAAGGGTACAAAGATTTTGAAGCATAACTAATCCCTGGGATGAGTTCTTTCTTTCTTTCAAGAGCTATATAGGCTTCTACTATTTTGTAAGATAGGCTATTAGTGTAGTTAGTAAAGGAAAGCAAGTGAAAATGCTTTAACCAAAAGCCAATGAAATTAATTTAGCCATTTTTTAATTTCAAAGTGAAAATTGAATAGTATAAATATGGAATTTTTGATTAGGTTACCATTTGATCCAAGCACGACTCCATATGGGTAGTTGTAGATCGACTTACTAAATGTGCTCCTTTCTTACCAATCCAAGTGAACATAGAATTTTCATATTTGACATGATTGTATGTCAATTAAATAGTGAGTTTGCATGAATCCTCAATATTTAAAGTATATGACAAAGGCACTCAATTTATTTATTAGTTTTAGAGAGCTTTTTAGAAGGCTTTAGGTATGAGATTAGAAGTCAGTACATTTTTCATCCTTAATCAAATGGTCAATTTGAACGAATAATTTGAACTTTATAAGATATAATTAGAGCATGTGCTTTAGAGTTCAAAGTGATTTGAGAAGAATATTTACCTCTGGTAGAGTTGGCTATGCCAGCAACTATAATTCCACCATTCAAATGACACCTTATAAAGTATTGCATGGCAAAAAAATGTCGTTCTCTATTTTATTGGAATGAGTTGTAGAAATGAAGTAAATAGAGGTAATTATGTGGCTTGAAATTTTTAAGATCACTCTTGAGAAGATTCAAGTTATTAAAGATAAAATGGAAGCTACTCAAACGCAACAAAAGTCTTGTGTTGAAAATGAAAGATGAGACTTAGATTTGAGATAGTTGATAATATTTTCATTAAATTTTTGCTGATAAAAGGAGTTATACGATTAAAAAAAAGTAAACTAGCTCAAGATATATTGGATCATATGAAATTATTTAACAAATTGTCAAGTGAGCTTATAAATTGACACTTTCGTCAAAGTTGTACCAAGTTCATCATGTTTCTATGTTTTTATATTCTATAAATATCTATCAGACCCTACTCATAGTTTTAAACATCAATTTGTTGAAGTGAACTATATGGATTATAATAGATATGGGTGAAATGAAAGGAGGTTAAAACCTTGAGTATAAAAAAAAGAGTTATGACCAAATAAGTCATATGTGATGGTGTCTTCCTTCTTTTCATTTACACTTCCTTGGAATGTTGTATCATTAGTTAATTTGTATTATTACTAATATTCAGAGATATATCAGAGTTCCTAAGAGTCATCAATTATGTAAGATAAGCTAGCTAAAAATTTTATAGTACCATTGAGTTGATATAATACTCTTTATGGCTTGATAATTAACATGTTAACAATTAATGTAAGAATGAGTATTGTAAGTAAATATGTGTAATAATAATTAATATTTTAATGGATCAATTAAATGAACTTATAGGGAAAAACGATGATATAAATTAAATTGGTATGTTTTATTTTTAACAAATGCATTCTTTAAAATAAATTTTGTGATTGAAATATTTCTTTTAGTTGATTTATCAAATTTAAGCTACTATTTTTAAAGGATGGAAAGTAATAGTTTATGTTATAATATATATATATATATATACTAGGTAGGTTCGACAATGGATTGTTGTCAATGGTTGGAAAACTTCCTTCTACATGTTAATTTGTATGATGATAACATCTTCAATAAATTGTGGTTTCTTTTGGAATAGAATCTCTGTGACACGAAGATGATGATCTAAACTAGAGCATTGGATAGTCATGAATCAAGGGAGACAATCCCTAATGCCATGTTTGGTTGAGGTTTATTAATAGAATGAAATGAAATGTAATATTATTCTATCATTTGAGATGAGGGTTTATAATAGAATATAATGAAATGAAATGAAAGAGGAGGGTTTCATATTATATCACATTTCATCCTAAATAGTAAAAATAAGAAACCTCCTATTTGGGAAGTTTAGGATTAAATGTAAAATGATAAACAACTTTTCACTACATTACATTATAAACCTTTCTTTTAAACAATATTTCACTATATTATATTATGAATTCTTTCATTCCTCCCAAATAATAATTTTTTAATATTACATCTATTCACATTCTATTCCATTATAAATCATTCCATTCCATTAAAAATCTTACGTCCAATCAAATGACCAAGAGATATTAGTAAAAGAAGGACGAATGCATATTCTCGTGAGAGGAGGATCAAATAGAAAGAACGTGTTTTCATGTGATTTTTACATTTTATAGTATTTTTAATTAAATGTGGTTTCCAAGGAGAGATATAATTATGAGATTGATGTGGGAGGGAGGATACAAAGTTATATTTTAATAATCATTTTTAATTTTTACATAATTTATAAATACTTATTTTTTTCCTTTTTTTTTTTCTCTAAAGTATGTATGTTATTGTCATACGAGTTAACTTGAATTGCTTCATTTTATAATTAGCAAAAATTATCCATCACTCTAATAGTCTAATGGCATGGCAAGTACGAATAATTTATTCTTGCCCTCTCAAAATTATTGATTTATTTTCTTTCTTTATTTTTGATATTATTATTTATGTACAAGTTCAGGTATCAAATATATCACATATCTTTTGGTTAAATAACATTATTTTCTTTTTATTTTGGAGATTAAGAAGACTTATTCTTTTACTCTATTTTTCTTTTTGTATTTAGCCATTTTATAGTTATTGACCTTGGATCTTCTGTTGACATACACTCAGTTTGGGGGTGTGGCAGATTTTATGCAACTATACAGAAAACGAAAGCAACCTCAGATTAGGGTATGTTTCTATTGTATTTTGACAGACGTAGGAGTATAACACTCGCTCCAATAAGACTACCGTTTCGTGGAAAACTTTATTTCTTAACAGATTGATTAATTAGATTGATATAAAGTCGTGAACTTGCGGCATCAAATATATAATCCTCTCGCTCCACGAAGGCCAATCGTAAATTGCTGGTATAACCTAAATAGTAAACCAAAATGTTGATGCTGCATCAACGTTTTGTTTGATGTCAATCAACAATCTTCCACAGCTAGTTATGGCGAGCTTGTGGGTATATTTTGCTTTGAGCAGCCACGTTAACTCACTTAGTTAAGTCACTATGTCTTACTCCCTAGCTAGCATGCCTTTCCATAGAAAGCAGAGCTACACCCACCACTCACCTTATCTATGTGTTTAGCTGATAGGTAATAGGTAAAGACGAAAACATATTTTCCTTACACGATAAACGAGAGATCTCCCTTTCATACCTCAATCATGTTCATCTTTTACCTGTTTCATACAAAGACCTCCCCTTGTGAGACCCGTATTTGCTGTTAACACTTTCACTAAATTCAGTGTCTCGTTGAAGCAAAAAGGGGTCTAAAGAAAACGTTAATAAGAATAACAGAACAGAAAAAGAGAAGAGAATGTATGATCTAACAATAATATACAAAACTAGCAGATCTTTTTGGGAAGAAAGAAAGGGCATGGCAATATTTCACATGCCATTTCATTACATAGACTGAAGCAACAATCAGAAGGGGATTTCCACCATCGTCGGAATGCTGAAAATTCCACTTACGCTTTGCATGTGCCTTTTCTTTTTCCACAACATGTCATCTATAAGCTTCGTATTATCGTTTCTGTGGCTGTTTTCGTTCTCTTTTATCTTTCCTGACGCTCTTTTGTTGTGGATTGATTAATCTAGAGCTCTCACTCCATCAACAGTCAAGTTGGTCTTTTCCATAGTTCCTTTTTCCGTATGTATACGTATCTGATATCAGCTAAATCCATGCAATTATTACAGGTGGTCGTAGCAGTATCAACTTCAGTGCAATCAAATTGAATTGCATAATTCTGCCTTACAAGCGTGTTGGGTGCGTCCTAAGACTTAAAATATATACTTTGAACTTCATAATAATGGCGTTCAACTAAGAGATATATATAAAGATATGGGTTATATGCGCGTAGGCACACGAGGGATCGACTGATAGCCGATGATAACAGAACAATCCAAAACTATACATCGAACTGTTTATTCTTTCTTTCAATAGCGAGTTCTCAGTCAAAAAGGTTGCGTCTTTGTTGGTCTAAAAAGACATACAAAGCGCACCAAATATTTTGAACACCAAAGTATTCTGCGATCCTAACAAAAGGATCGTTTGAATGAAAGATAGGAATAATATAGTTACTTGGAACACACCCTACCCTGTAGGGTACTGGTCCCTCAAAAATAACGGTCAACTTTAGTAATTTACTTTTTAAAGATTATGACTACATGCATGACTAAGATTTAGCATTCAGGTGGGGATTGCAAGCAACCGAAAATTGTCACCTTTGATGCCATGAAATAAGATAGTTGTTTAAAACAACGAAAGAATGGAAATTTCTTTGTTGTATCAATACAAGGTTCTCGATTTTCATTAGTTTAGGTACTGAAATACAAGGTCTTGAATTATAATAAGCACTTAAACAAAAGGAAGTTGTAAATGTTACTCATTTAATGCTTGGGCTTCAAAATGGAGTTTCAAAGTGAAAGTAAGTCGCTAGCTTTTTTCTTCTTTCCCCATCAAACACTTTGGTTTTTTTATTTTTATTTTTTCCCTCTTTTTGTTTTGGGGAGCATAGAGCATTAGAGACCCTTATTTTCTTTTTCTCTTTTGGTTAAAGTAAAGCACTCTCACATAAAAAGCAATATTAAAAGGAAAATATGGCATTATCTACTCAAAAGGGCCGCTCATTTTATGCTTTTGAGCTTCAAACAAGCATCTCGGGGCTTATTACGTGGCCATGTGGGAGAAAGCAATATCCGAAAGAGAGATAGAGAACAGCAAAACAGTTCAGGCTCGCAGTCAGGCTTTAAATGGCTTGTCGAGAGAAAAAGTTGCTCTAATTTGACATGACAGCCTTGTTAATGTAAAGGCCATAGAATTACGTACCGCACACTCCTTTTCCCAAAAAGTTAGCATTATTTTATGATCATACAATATTTTTTTTACTTTTGCATTGTTTATTATATACACGGCATTTGCAGATTGAACATAGTAATGATGTTTGATTAAATTAGAACTACAAAAGGCCGGCATATCGAGGATAAGGATTGTTTTATTCGTGGCGGGGGTTACAGGACGAGGAGAGGGCTTTAAGGTTTCCATGTACATGGTTGAACTCCTCCGATGGCTTCTGGATGGTTGCAACTCATATGGGCTTTTTACATGGCTGATGATTTCTAAACCTCCCATCCTCCCTTTGTATCTAAATATTTTCTTTGGCACAATATTTTTACTATACCCATCTTGAGGTCTTGGTTGAGCTCTCAATGGACTGTACTACTTACCCATACTCCAAGTACAGCTTAATGTTGGAAACTTGAGCTTTCCGTTAATGGAAAAGAGGAAAAGAAAAGGGAGTTTTGAAGTTATGTGATTCGTTGCTAACTCAACCTTTTGGAATTTGGAGAGCTGGAATCAATTTATTTTAAATGTAAGCCACTTTCGCTGTAGTTTTTCAACATAAATAGCCTATCCATAGAAATTATTTTTCTCCAGGAATCTTTCTTTTATGACAATCATCATTCTCTTTGCTACGAGATTCCCTTTTTATTTTAAGTTACTTGCAAGACCTCTTATTGTAATAAAATTATTCGTGAAAAGGAAATATACGAAGTAAATGTGGATTACCTGATCTCAGTTTCATCAAAAATTTAAAGAAACTTTCCGAAACCATATCAAGCTCGAATTGACCGGGACCTTTATGAAAACTTCTCACCGGCATATAGTTAACATCTTTCTACAATTTTCTTAATACATAAGCCTTTTTAATGAGTTAATGAATCTGTATGCTTAAGAATGATATGAGCAATTGTAGGAGACCTTAACTTATTTATATAGCTTTCATATTGAACTTCCCTATTACAAGTCCTATATAGATCTGATTTACACTGATCATGATCTATTTTCCTTCTGGACTTCAACCCAATGACCTAGATCATTTATTGAATCACTTTATTATGTTTATTTGGATCAAATTACATAACTTAACCGATAAATTATTAAAAATCGATAAAATGCAATTAATTGTTGTCCAAATTCATGAAAAATGTCTAATATTCTCTCCCTTGGACAATAATTAATTGCGATATTGACTCAAGTTTGAAAACATTTTAAAAATTCAATTAAGTCACGCTACTGTATTGGTACCAAGTTTAAAAAGTAAAAACATTTGATCCAAAGATAACAAATGTCCAACATTCTATCCCGCAAAACTTTAGATACTGAAAGATATCATACATATGTATCATATGTGACACAGGTCCAATATAATCACGCATATCTAATACCTTACCAACATGAATGAGAAAATGGAGTGTTGTAAACTAAGATAATACATTTATGATCTAATATGTATCATCTTTCGTTTGTAGGTCTCTATTTCTCTAAACCTTATGCTAAACTGCATATGCTAAACTACATCAGAGAAATCCTGTTGTCTCTTACCGAATGCTAAATTGCATTAGAAAAACCTTTATGTTCTTTAACCTAATGATGAACTGCATTAGAGAACCTTTATGGGATTAGCAACTTATATCTCCTATGTCATATGAAAAAAACTTATGGATATCCTTTTTAAAATTGTATGTGTCTAAATGACATAGGTTCAAGGTTAATCTGTATATATACACGTTGACTTTTTAAAATTCTTAAGATCGACACAGATCTTAAGACTTTCATATGTATTATGACTTTAACAATAACATGTATTACTGAGGATAAAAAGATGACCATCTTTATTAATAAACGTCAAAGTGTCATAATACATCAACAATGTACAAACATATAAGAAGCAAATATAACGATCCCTAACTAACACTGTCTAAGGACTTTAATACACTCATGCTGGATACATGTCTTCTGAACACAAATGGGCGAAGTCCTTTGGTCAAAGGATCAACTAACATCTCAGTCCTGATATATTCTACTTCAACGTCACCTCTCTGAATAAACTCCTTCACGGTTAAGTATTTGACCTCCAAATGCTTAGAATCTATGATATTCTTATTATTGTTACTAAACAACACAGCAACAAGCTTATCACAATACAACTAAATGGGTCTAGCTACTGAATCTACCACAGACAACTCAGAAATCAAGTTTCTAAGCCAAACCGCCTGTGTAGCAACCCCATAGCATACAACAAACTCTACATGCATATTCGAGGAAGTTATCAGTGTCTACTTGACACTCTTCCACGATATTACACCATCTGCCAACATAAAAATGTAACTTGAAGTGGACTTGCAATCATCCAGACACATAACAAAATTGAAATTCGTATACCCTACGAGGCTTAGATCGTTGACCTCCTGTAGTCAACATATAATCCTTGGTACTCTTTAGGTATCTCAATACTCGCTTGATTGTATTTCAATGGTCTACACCTGGGCTAGCCAGATATCAACCTAGTAGTCCCACAACAAATGCAATTTCCATCCTAGTGCACACCTGGGCATACATCAGGCTATTAACTGCACTAGAGTACGGAACATTATTCATAGCCTCTCTCTCAACTTCAGTCTTTGGACACTGTGCTGAAGATAATCTCTCACTATGAGAGATAAGTGCTACAATAGGTCTATAAGCAATCATATTAAACCTTTGTAACACTCGCTTAATGTATGTACTTTGTGAGATGCCTAATATGTGCTGAAATCTGTCCAGGGTATACCTAGGACAAAAGATGTTTCACCAAGGTCCTTCATGTCAAAATGCTTGGCCAAAAGTTGCTTAACTTCATGTAACATGGTCAAGTCATTTGACTCAAGCAATATATCATCCACATACAACAGTAGGAATATGATTTTGCTCCCTCTGACCTTGTAGTATAACCATTCAACTTTGTTTTCCACAAAACCGAAAGAGTTCAAAACATCATCAAACTTTAGGTACAATTGTCTAGAAGCCTATTTCAGACTGTTTATTGATTTGGTCAACTTGCAAATTTTGTTAGTTGCCTCTTGATCTTAAAATCCTTCATTATGCTCCATATAGACCTCCTTATAAAGCTCACCATTTAGAGAAGCGGTTTCAATGTCCATCTAATATAGCTCCATGTCATAATTAGCTACTATTGTTATAATCACTTTAAATGCATCCATCGAGAATACGGGAGAGAAGATAACATTAAAGTCAACCCCTTCTCTCTAATTGAACCCTCTGGAAATCAATTGAGCCTTAAATCACTCAACTTTACGCTAATTGTCCTTCTTGGTCTTAAATAACCATTTGCAACTGACGGGTCTGCAATGTTGAGGCAAATCAATCAGCTCTCTTACCATCTTATGCTGCATAGATCGCATCTCATTATTCATTGCTTCTCACCATAAGTCTGCACAAGGTCCAGAAATGACTTTTGTAAAGTAACTAGATCCACAACATGTCCTATATTATAATCTTGGCACCTAAATAGACTATGTAATCAGACGAGATAGTTGAACGTCTCCCTCTAGTGGATCTACGCAATTGCATTGGTTCTAGTACCCTAGGAACCTCTGCTTGCGCAGTTATAAGTTCACGTTCCTGCACAAACATGGTACTCAGACCTTGATCCGCTGGACCTGACTATATGAGTGACAGATATAAAATAATTGTAGTATTTGTCCTGCTATCACCCGAAGGTTGAGAGGGCCCACCCACATCATAGACATCGTATTCCAAAAACTTAGCCATTTGTGATTTCACTATTTTGGCTTCTCCTTCTCTATAGTAAAATCTGTAACTTTTAGAGTGGTCGGGATAACCTACTAGATAGAAACAAGTAGAACGAGGTTGCAATTTACTTTTATAAGGATTATATAATCATACCTCCACAGGGCAGCCCCATGTGGTACGCTTAGTTTTCACCATTTACAGAGTTCAAAAGGTGTCTTAGGTACTAAGTTGCTTGGGACTTTATTTAATATATACAATGTCATCTTAATTAATGACCTCACTTAAAGGTAATCAGGTAGGTTAGTCCTGCTCTGCATTGACCTCATCATGTCCTTTAGGGTACGATTACGCCTTTCAGCCACACCATTTTGCTTAGAACTATCTAGCATAGTGAATTGAGTCACTATTCCAATCGATTCCAAATACCTGACAAACGGACCCTTTTTTTGTCCTACAACACCATGTCTGCCATAGTATTCTCCTCCCCGATCAGATTTGATAATCTTTATTGAATTTTCCAATTAGTTCTGAACCTCAATCTTGAAGATCTTAAATTTATGAAGAACTTCAGACTTTTCTTTAAGCAAGAACATATAACTATAGCGAAATAAATCATTTATAAATGTCAGAAAAAATCTAGAATTGCATAACGTAGCTATATAAGGTCCACTTATGTCTATATGAATGAGGTCTAACAAGCCAGAAGCATGAGTTGATCCCTTCTTTTTTATCTTGGTCAACTTACCTCTACAACAGTCAACACATGTTTCCAGATCACCAAATTCTAAAGTTGGAAGAATGTTTTCTTTTATCAATCTCTCAACCATTTCCTTGAAAATGTGGCTCAAATGTTTATGTCACAACACGTATAAAGTTTCCTTTATTAGAGGTCTCTTATAAGTCACAAGTTCGGCAATATAAAAAGAAACATACATTTCATTAGGGGTAAGACACATTCTATATAAACCGTAAGACAAGAAGGCAACTCCTATATGTTTTGCATTGATAAGATATATTTACAACTGAAGTATCAAATACAAAACGATAACCGTATTTGTCTAAAACTGACATAGAGATCATATTTCGTCTAAATGACAGTATATAAAACGTGTCTCTTAAAACCATTACAAACCCCGTATCAAAGTTCAAACTTACATCCTTTACATACAAAACATCTACTTCTTCATTATTGTTAATAATCAACTTCTCCTCACCTTTAGTCAGCCTTCTTATAGATCTAAACCTTTGCATTGTGGAGGAAACATGATTAGATGCTCCACTATCTATCCACCAAAAACTTGATGTGGCTATAGCTAAATTAAATTTATGAATCATATAGGTCGAGGAGTTACATGATATCTCTTGTTTGACTTTCCAAACTTTGTACTTCTACAGTCAGATTTCTGATGCACCTTCTTCTTACAGAAGAAGCACCTCATGTTCTTCAAGTCATATAGACTCTTTACAATGCTAGACTATCTAGTCTAAATATGTGGAGAGGGTTTGGATTTCTTACCCTTAACCTTTTGGGGCTTAGCCTTCCCCTTTCCTTTGGCTATATATAAGGTTGTATGAGGAGTGTTCTTCAGCTTCTCCTCTACTACAACACATCGAGAAAGGAGGGCATTGATATCCCAAGCCTCATCCCAGGAAATGTATGAAGTGACCAGCATCTAAACTCTCACGGAAGAGTATTAAAGGCCTAGTGCACTATCAATGTATGAGGAATGGGAACATCCAGTGCCTTCAACTTACTCTGAAGGTAGACCATCCTTATAATGTATTCCCTGACACCTTATTCTCTTGTATACCTCATGGAGAATAGATCTCAACTCAGTATTGGATAAGACCTTGTACCTTTGGGAAACATTATCCATAAATTCCTTTGTTATGGTGGTGTCCGACAGTCCACTCAACAGATGATTTGAGATTGACCTTTTAATGGTCAAATAACACATCCTATTTGATTGCCCCTAGATTGCAAAGGTCGCCTTATCACCTTCTGAGTTATGTTCGTAGTTGGAGAGGGTCTCTTTGTCAGTATAGCCATATTGATGTCTACCATCTCCGAGGCAAACTTGACATCCTTCTTCCACTTCTTAAAATTGAGTATGGTTAAGGTTTCAATGGTGACAGCATTGTTGTTGACAAAAAATAAGACTACAAAAGACAATGAAAAAATTAGCATAAATGCAGGATAATAATGATACTCAAAGCGTTAAAACAGTATTTATACTAAGAACTCGATTACACATATTATGAAACACTTATGGGCTGAATACATAATATATGCAATTTGAACTCCATATAAAAGTGATTAGAGTATACACTATCAACTCTTATGACACTACCACCTGTGCGCGAATAGATCATTCAAGCAATTGTGTTCCTCTATCTAATGTCTTTATGCACATTTCAAATTCTCATATAAGACCAACACCTGTAGGTAGAATAACCAAATATGAGACTAGAGATTTCCCCCAACATGCAAGCAGAACAATCTAAATACTAACTTGAAAGGTTACTGTAATGACTGCATTCTCATCAGTACTCAAAAGGTCCACAAACATAAGGGATACATCCTTATGTTATCCTCACACTCTATATAGGCATATGGTATGTAAAAATGTAATATCAATAAATGCAAAAACCAAATGCACAGTTGAATTATCATATACTTATGCTGAAGACATTCTTTGAAAACATTATTTAAGACTTTTGTAGTGAAAAATCTCAATCAGAGCGATTATCGTGCAATACTGAACACTGAATCAGTCATATGAGACACGAAAATCTTAAGTTTTATCCTCATGTGAAGTTCAAAACACGAAAATTCACTCAAAAATGACTTTATAATGTTTAAATTCCTTTTCTGGATTGAAATTACCAATGTAATTAATCCAGAAAAATTTTAAAATCACTTAAAAAATTCCTATGATGGAAACTAACCTAAAAGGACCCTGGGTACCCTTACGGGAATTCTGAAATTTTCCTCTTTTTTTTCCTTAGTGTTGTCGTCAGCAATAACTATAGTGCTGACATCATAGGTGTGTGTGGTCCTATGGGGCATGCATTGCACGAGCACACCCTTGACGTGCCTTTGGATGCGACAAGAGTGTGCTCTGTGCATGCCTCACACGTGCCTACACGCATAGACGCACTGACACTATATAACCCATGTATCACAAGCACCTGCCACGCATCCGCACTAGCTTGCCACGTGTTGAGACAGATGGATGAAAAATGTATCCATTGTGGCACGTCGCATCCTTCCCCTACCTCACTATGTGTTGTCCATTGTCGCACACGCCCTCCAGACTGCCTTAGTGACAGTATTACGCATGAGTCACATGCGCCTGATGTTCATTGCCATTGTCGATAGTGAAGACAATTTTCGACGAAGCTGGTTTTTTGAGCTCTATAGCTCATTTTCGATCTGTTTCTTAATGGTACACACATGTAGGCCACTTTAACGCATGCATACAAGTGTTAAAATTGAAAATAGATCAAAACCAATCGAACCCTTATCGATGAAAACCGAAAAAACTTTGTTTTTCACCAACTAATCATGTAACCGCTCTAACACCACGTGTAACATATATCCTTATTATGTGTCTCGGATCGTTCATGAAAGGGAAATAAATGTGAAATACCTGATTTTTGTTCCATCAGAAGTTCAGAGGAGCTTTCCGAGGCCGTAACGAGCTCAAATTCACTATGACCTTTACGAGAACTTCTCACGAGCACGTAGTTATTGCCTTTCTACAGTTTTCTCAATATGTAAGCTCTCTGAACGGATTGAAAAATTCGTATGTTTTACGAATGATATGGGCAACTGAAAAAAAATCTTAACCTATTTATATAACTTCTATATTAAGCTTCTTCATCATAGACTCGATATGGGTCCAATCCACACCGTTCGAATTTGTTTTCTTTCTAAACTTTGACCTAATGACTTGAATTATTTATTGAGCTACTTTCTTGTCTTTATCTAGATTAAATTACGTAACTTAACCAATAATTTATTGAAAATCGATAAAATGTAATTAACTGTTGTCCAAATTTATAAAAATGTCTAACAGAAAATACATATCACGCATTTACAGCAGAATAGGAAAAACAACTCCCTCGCGAGACAAGTAACGAGTCTTATTTTTGTAACATTGGATTCATTTTTCTCTACCCCGCATTTACAAAATAAATTTCGTGAGCTTTTGATTATTACATATATCAAAAGGTAAATTGCCTGGTGAATGAAATAGCAACTCTAAGTACTTACTCATGAAATATGTTTATGTTCTCAACTTTCTATATATTTCATACAAGACACTCGTCATATTTATACAGAGACCCCATTTATGGCACAACAAAATTTTAAAAGATTTGTTAGTTTATCTACCTATTGTCCATGCATTGGCTTCACTCATGATTCTGACTTTCTGACAAGTGCACAAGAAAATCGCTTTGTAGAAGTGGAGCTAGTGCCTCGCTAACAGAAGATCTCTGCCTACTAGTTTCTTCAAGTATTACCAAACAAGCTGTCTCGCAAGCCTTTGCATTTGCAAAACCAAGTGTCCAGCGCCCATCTGCATTATGATTGGAGGACGCCTTTGAGTCGTAGCTTCGGCCTTTATTAGCATTAAATTTTGGGTCAAACTCTCTTATGCTTAGATGCAACCAAGTAGGATGATCTGCATCTATCTTTGGCTGTTTGATTAAGAAAAGAAATATGTTAAAAGCATACTTCTCAAATTAAGGACAATGTCTAACAGAGTCACTACTCACACTCAATCCAGCTAATGGAGCCATAGCCAATACAACTCCCCTTTGACTACGGAAAGGATGTTTCTCTACAAGAAGCAATCTACCACTTACTCCACTTGCTACAGGTATCAGATAAATATCTCTAATTCCTGCATTTGAAAAGGCAATCCTGCAGGGTATTCCAGAACCTACAAGGTTTAGGAGAACGAGTATTATGTCACCGAACAACATGATGCAGATAAAGATCAAGATTTAATGAAAAGCCAACCTAAGGAAACCTCTGACCCAAAGCTTGCAGATGAAAGATCTGAAGCATGGGTTCTTCCATAATCAGGAGGACTCTCAACAGAGTCTGATAAGGGTTTCTCAAGTAACTTTCCCTTCCAAATAAAAGACTTGAGTTGAACATGGAGAATGAAGACCTGCATGTATGGTAACGTGAAGCTTTTTATGCCATGAAAATAAATGTGCAAGAAATATTGTTTTAGAGCAAATGGAAACAGGAAAAAGCTGTACAAAAAATGTCATCATGGACTCAGTTGTCATCCTTACAAGTAAATGGCAATTAAAACAGCTCAGTTTTTGCAGTTAAGAACTACTCATAGCATGAGTTAATTGAGAACAGAGCAATTCATATGCATATAGAAAAGACTCTCAACAACAACAATAATACATAGTTGAAATTCCGCTGACACGCGGAGTCTATTGAGGTCTAGTAATACGTAGCTTTCCTCTATCTAGTAGAAAAGCTCTTTATAAATGACCCACATGAAAAAAAATAAAACAATAAAAAATAAATTAAAT
>JANITX010000006.1:887976-901904 GCA_027564395.1 Erythroxylum ulei
GCTTCAACACACCCAAAAAAAGTTTTCTGATGTAGAAGATCCACTACTGTGGCGACTACAGAGCATACTCACTTCTCTAAGGCTCTGATACCAATTGTTAGGAAATTAGACTATTTCCACACTACTAGAAGGCCAATAGAACAAACACACACAACACAAAATTTGATAATGGAGTTCGGCTAAATTGTGCCTACGTCTCCGAAGCTACTGCAAGCCCTTTTTATTAGGGAGAAAAACAACACTTACAAGTATTTACACTCAACACTCAACTCACTAGTATTTTCACACACTCTCAAACTCTTACCCCAATACACCCCAAAAATTACTCACAAAAATTTACTACTCTTACTAAGAGTAAATATTTTTGTTTTTAGTTTTTTTGGATGAATGTAAATGAAGGGAGAGTGGGTTTATTTATAGGTTTTAAGCCACCCCCTCTCTCACTTGTTTCCAATATAGGAATAAGACTAACATTAATGATATTGAGATAACCATAGAGTCTCCACAATGAAAAGTTTGCCCTTAATGGCAAAGTCATTAAACAAAAGATATCTTGGAAGTTATTTACTTAAATCAAACTAAATTATATCAGGTTACCTTATAAATGTTGAGTCTAAGAAACAAATTTCAAGATCTATTTTAGAAAATTTCAGATAAGTAAAGCATAAGTTACTTTGTCGGGGGTTGTACCATTTTGGTATTAATATAATACATTTTAATATTGAATATTATAATTTTAAAATTATATGATAGTTTAATAAATTTAAATAATTTTGATTTTTTTAGTAATTAAATTAAAAAATTAATATTTAATCAAATATAAAGTTAGGTCCTCAATAATTATACATATATTTTATTCTATTTATTTATTATACTTGAATTAAATTTATAAGTCTATATTATAATTAACACATATATATGCAGGTAAATAAATATGAAAAGCTTGAAAAATAAATTAAACACAAATATTGGAATTTAAAATAAAAATATCGAAACAAATTTGAATGATGAAATTAGTCAATACAGAGACAAAGTTTTAAACAAAGTATCGAATACAACTTACGTCAATTTTAGATCTGATACGGTATAATATTAGTATTCATTAATATTCCATATTAATATTTTACAATTATATATAATTTTTTAGTTTTTATATAATTAAAATATAATCTCCTATTATAATTATAATTTAAAAAAGTTAAAATTTGATTTAATAACTCTATTTGTCAAAATTAACATAAAATTTTTTAAACATGATGACTATTTTAAAGTATATTTAAACATAAAATATAATTTTGCAATTGAACCATTTAATTTTTCTTATTTTTTAAATCAAATTCGATATCTTTTGGTATTTATCAAAGAGATATGAAACCTTTTATGGTGTGTACATGATCATTTTTTTTATACATATCATTTTTTTGTTAATTAAGTGACGATTCTTCCAATGAAAAATAAAAATAAAATCATTTTAACTTGAAAATTCAAATTTCTTGCTTAAATGATCAAGTTACCAAAAGTGACTTTTAACAAATTAGAAATAGAAGGCTTCCTTCCGTAAAGCATGGGTAAGCCTTTGCCTCTGTCAAATTGGGAAAAGAAAATTTCTTCTATAGTTAGGCATGCCTAAAGTTGGCTCTATCAAATTGCAAACAAAAGGGTTCCTTTTATAAAGTGTAGGTATGGTACATGGGTGTGCACAAAGTTACTTTCAAGGAAAACTTCTTTTGTTTTATAAGAAACAAAAATGACATGGTTTTGTAACATGTGGTAATATGAAATTGTTATTTTAATTGATTGAATATGATACATTAATAATAAAAAATATTGAACATGCATTGCCTCTGAGATAAACAATCATCTAATAATTAGTAATTGAATGTAGTAGTGATTATGAAGCTATTTTATTCTTCAATATTATTTTATAGGATTGTAGTCACAAAAACAAAACATATCATATTAAATATATAAGTGATAGAATTTATTTTCCCTCACATATGTTTATCATATTCTTTATTTGGTATTTTAAATTAACAAAATGAAAATTGAATGTTAAGGTATTTTAATTATGGAAAATTTAAATCTTATAATTTAGTATTTTGAACATCTTAATTTAAATATCTCAACTTTATATAGTTTAAAATGATAAGGAGACCTTTTGTATATGAAGACTATTCCAACTACTTATAATCACTCCAAATAATTTGAGCTTTTAGTATATCGATATATATGGTTTTGTATAGCCTTATATTGCTTTTAAATATTGCATTTATATTTACAATCACTATAGTTACTTTAATATAGAAAAATTACTGGAACTCATATTAAATTATTTTTACAACACAAACTTTTCTTGAAAATTAATGAATTTATAAAGATAAAAGTGAATGTCTAGTACAACAAAACTAAGTGACTTAAAAGCCACTATCAAAATATTCAACAAGGATGACCTAACTAGGCTACATGATAATGAGTGCACATGTAGTTAGTTGGTAACTAGCAAGTTCAAAAGTCCCATCTGTTTCTCAACTCTAAGCTAAGGTTGTTTTGTTCATTCATTGCAGAAGCACTGATTTAATGTGCAGAAAAATTCTTTAGTAAATGAGTTGCTTTTTTGTAGGATTTTCTTTATGTAATAAAAGGATGGCAACTAGGTCCGACCTGCCCGAAATCAACTAGTCAGGCCTAAATTAACTAGGCCTCAGTTTGGGCTGTCCAGGTCGGGCCCGATTTAAGGCCTAACCCTTACATTTTTAATTTATAAAAAATTTAGACTAGGCTGCCTTAAGTTCGCTACTTCGGGCCTGACACGATCCATTGTCATCCCTAATGTAATATGCTATTTCTTTCCTTCCATACATAGTAAATTGTAGCTCCAAAGTAGCATCTAAACAACTAAGTATCATGTTTACTTTTGAATTTTAATTTGAAAGCCTAATATATGGTTTCTATCTAATTATTAGCTAAGCAAAGTGTACCAATGTACCAAATAAGTTGAACAATTTGCTCTAAATGAATTGAGCATATGTATAGCCAAAGAAAAGATGATTAAGACTTTCACTCTCATCCTTGTAGAGTTCAAACATTAAACTAGAAGTGTTGAATTTCAATAAGTTCTTGGTTCCTAACCTTCCCATAGCTGCCAGCTAGAGGATAAAGTAGTGTACAGTAAATATATATGAATACCAAATTAATTTGTGCTAGGATTGTATTATAGGATTACCTACTTCTAGTAGCTTTCTCTTGCATAATTAGAGGCTAAAGTTTAAAAGATTTGTCAGTTGTCCATTGAATGGTATTAGGTGTTAAGAAGTTGATTGTGTATATGGGTAAGTTAGCAAGGATCTCATTCACTCATTTGCTAGAGTTTCCAACATTTTCCCCTTGTCTCTTAAAATAATAGTAATGCGTGTTTATGAAACAATTAACTATGATTAAATATGTAGATAGAGCCAATTATAACTTTATATTTCAGACTATAGTTCTAATCTTGGAAGGTAATATTTATGTCGTGTGAGAAAGTTAAAGCATTGTTCTTCGTCTAACATAGTGATAATCATACATACATATATATATATATATACATATATACATATATATATTTTTGGTGAATTTAATTAAGCATTCTATTTTATTTTTTAGAAAAAAGTGGAAAACACGATAAAAATAAACGAGGGTTATAGCACTTTCATGTGAGTTTCACACTTGCTTATGTGGTATAATGCCTTGTAAGGTGTTTACAACTTGAACAAAAAAAATGTCGTGAGAGTAATTTTTATGTCAAAGGTGTGGTTTTACCTATAAGGTTTCCAAAAAGGTTTAACTTGGCCTCTTCTATTATTTAGGGTATGAATGCCCCTTAACATTATAAAATGTATCACATTGGACACTTAACATCTCATAATGAAAATATAAGTCCTTAAGCTTGACTTTATTAAATTTCTTTCAAATGTTCGTTAATATGTCATTAATGTGTCTTATATGATATGCCTACTTGGTATAGTAGGGACAATTACCTTTTGATGTGAAAATTTTGAAATTTTAGATTCATTAAAATCAATTTTCTAAAAATTATAATTATCCAAATTTGAAAACCATTAAATTATTATGTTTATATTCATTAAGCAACATAAAACAATGATGCGTGTCGAATGCACCAAAAATAAAACCTAACTCTTCACAACTAAATTTATGGCAATGGTGAGTAGGGATCCTATCTACGGAGAGTGTTCATGTAGCTTTTGTAATGAAAAGAATTAGTGTTTAGGATATTGGTAGTGGGGGAGGGGGAGGAATTTTTGGTTGAATGCAATTAAGAAAGTAAAGTAAAATTTAACCAGTAAAAACATCATAAAAGTGAGAAAATTGATGAAAGAGTTTGGAATCTGATTCTTAGTCCAATATTAGCCTACACACAATTAAACATACTTCATTTTCTTTTTGTTCTCACACCTCTCTTAGAAACTATTGGTTGTAGGCTAATAATAATCTCCGTTAACCCTAGTTTTTCCTTAGGTCATGTCTAATCAAAATAAGCTCTTTGAATAAACCTAGCTATTAAACAACTTAGAATAAGCTACCGAGATTTAATAGGATAGCCGTATTACAAATTAGGAAAACATATTGATCTAGGCAAAAACCACACAAGTTTAGGATATTTAACCTATATCATTTTATCCTTAATGATTCATCACTTTTAGTTTACCATAAATAAATTGAAAATACAACTATGCAATTACAATAGGTTTTGATTTGATATTAGAAAAGAATAAGTCCAAAAGGATTTTTTTGATAATTCAGAAGATTTATAAATAAATAAAAAATGTATGTACATCAAGAAATTGCCAAAGGTGACAATCTCTAACCCCAACCAAGGATAACTACAGCAACATAAGGAGCCCTAGTCCTGTGCCCCTCACCATACAAACACAAAACAAGACTAAAACATATCCAGCATCCACAAAGATCAAATTAAAGACTATAATACCAGCAACACAACCAATTCAAAATAAAAGACTCAAACACCAACAATAATTCAATCATTTCCAGTGCCCCGCTTAGTCAGTTAGAAATGGCTCTCCTATAGGGAAAGTGCTAAAGGGCTGGAGCTTGTTGGTTTGGATACCAATCACAGCTACAAGGCCTATGGAATTGCAGCTGTTGTCTCTCTTACTGCCCGGATAGAGTTACCTCTCATTTTGCTAAAGGTGCGGTGGTTATCCCTACGTTGCATTGATGCTCCATCAAAAAGAGTGGATGAGTGATACACAATTCACTTTCCAAAATCGATAGGCATACCTGCATGATAAGTAACAGAAGAAACAAGAAAACGAAAAACAAGCCAACAACTTCCATTTACCTTCTCTCAGTGTTTAAGATGAGTTGTTCTAGTACTTAGAAGATTACTTTAGTAATAATGTTCCCCTCTTCCATAACTGCATTTTTGAAGGTTCTAAGGTTTCTTTCTGACCATAAGTTGTAAACAATAACAGCGAGTAGAATGAGGAAAATGTTGAGGTTAATGTTTCTGTGGCCTTGAGGTTGGATGAACGAAAGGAGAATAGATTGGAGATTGAGCAGGTGTGGAGTGTTGAGCTGAAAGTTGGTGAGGCAGTGTAACTACACTGATTTGGAGAAGGAACATTCGAAGAAGAGGTGGGTGGAAGACTCATTATCCGAGTGGAAGAGAGAGCAATGATTAAGGATATAAGTATATAGGAACTGATCCCTTGTCTAGAGCTTATTAAGGACAGCTAGCCACAAGATAAAGGCATACTTTAGGTTGGCCCCTTTGTGCCACACTAAATTGTGCCAAGGTACTTTCGGAAGAGATGGTCTCATCAAGGTATATGCTGAAGTATTAGTGTAAATTCTTGTAGGGCTTGCAGTCCATTCTAGTTGATCCGATTCGGACCCATTCGGTTGGTATGGTAAAGGCTCGAGTGTACGAATGGTCTCAATTGTGGCGCCTTGCCAACACCACATATTGTCTTTGATAATATCATCTACTTTTGCAGTCATTGGAAGTTCTGACCCATTGATAGTTCTAGGTGTTGAGAAATTCTTGAGGATACCACTTGGGTGCCAAGGGTCCTACCATAAGAGAATAGAAAATCCATTTCCTATTCTAAATCTGAAATGATTCCCAATAATATTTCTAACCTGAATAAGTTATCTCCAACTCCAAGAATTATTATTAGTCGGTTGAGCACTCCAGAAAGTTGACCTTCTAAGAATAATTGAGTAAACCCACTTAACCCACAAAGCTTCCTTATCATTGAACAAAACCCAAATCCTTTTTCCTAGTAAGACCTAGTCCAAAAGGATTAGGTATTGATACTAATTACAATTGTCCATCTTATTATTCCATGTAGAGATTGTCACATTGTATTGAGATTCTACATAAGTATGATTTAATTCAAATTTAAAAATTCTAAATTTTATTAATTTAAATTTTTTCTAGACATAAGTAATTTTCTTATTTTTCAAAATTTAGCACAATTTTATGAATTTAAAGAGGCAATTTACTCTAACCATATATAAATTATCCCAAATAACATATGTAGCAATTATATTATGAACTCATTCTTGTATATAAATTATATCTTAATTCTTATTCCTAACCGATATAACAATTTAACACTTTCAAT
The DNA here is from genome assembly GCA_027564395.1 of Erythroxylum ulei. Lineage (NCBI taxonomy): Eukaryota > Viridiplantae > Streptophyta > Magnoliopsida > Malpighiales > Erythroxylaceae > Erythroxylum > Erythroxylum ulei. Next base: position 894,627 of record JANITX010000006.1, read on the forward strand.
AATTTTGAAAAGTTAAAAAAAAAAACACAAACCTAATATGTTCATCATTTCATATGCATGATAATAAAAACATGCTACATGAATAATTTATAATACATACTGTTTAAAGCCTTTAATTACCATTCAACATCTTTATTAGATGCAGAGTCTTTTCACCAAAACCCTTTCATACTCTCGCTAACAAATTAAAAAACCTCAAATCGGTTGAACTATAAAAATCACATAAAAAAAATAAAATATAATTTTCTGGGCTCTTTTTATATGCATGTTATGACTAATATATAATGTAGTTTATCTCTAAAATATGTATAATACATGAGCTATGTTCTATAAGCATTTTAACTTCTTTGTATATTATCATAATTTCCTAAATGATTATTGAAGGAAAGGTTTTGTTAACAAAATAAAATTATGGATTTTGTATCATACCACATGGCATCGATTAAAGAAGAGTACAAAAATACGACATGTCGTGCCGAGTTAACATTTAAATGTACTAATAATTTTTAGAGTGTACAGATTGATATAGTAAATATCAAATAATACCATATAGAAAGTAAGGATTAAGAAGAACTTTAAGAACTAAGTTGAAAAAGAAAATAAAATTCCCTTTATCGCTCCTCCCACGACTGTCAGTTCGCTCTCAATCCCTAATTTCACCCTCAAAAGCACTCTCTTCTCAAGTCAAAGTTATCCAACATTTTATTCTATTACATTATTGTCTACTTTCTCCCTTACATTGTTCTCCTCTATTCAGTGATTGTTGGTTGTTTTGATTTTAAAGGGAATTTATGTTCTGACTGTGGTTTTGCTTTTAATCTGTCTATTTTTTAGTTGCATATGTGTACAAAGTTGAGGAGTACAAGTATGGATGTGTAAATGTTCATTTATGTTGACGATTCTTCATTAGTTTAAGGGATTATGATTTGTTGTGTTGTGTGTTTATGTGGCTGCTTATACTGTCAATTTTACTAATTTTGTACCTCTCTCTACACTTTGATATTAATTATCTAATCCTTAATGCTTGTTTGGTGTCCAATCTATACATATTCCAAATTGTACACATTTATTACTCTAGTTTCAAAATTATTTTGATGGCCTATACTACTCATTTATGTAATAATCAATTTGTTTTGTGTATATATATTACTGGGTGTGGAGTTTTTATTGGTATCCATGTATCAAATAAGAACCAAAATGAATATTTTTGGTTTTAACAGTGGAATATGCATATTTTGGAGTAGGAGAGGACTATCGAGTTACTTTCGACGTGAAGTTATTATTTTCTTTTTTTACATATGTTGGCATTTATTTTATAAGAAAATAAGAGTAAGTTCAAATACTCCTAATATTTGAACCTCTTCGAGTAGGGTTGATGATCTAACTTGGCTTCATACAAAATTGGCTCTTGATATAAGAAACCATACTATATGTTATTATGATTCTTTGAAAATAAGGGGAAAAACTTTATAGCACAATGTATATTCTCTCTTTAATTATTTACGTTATTGTTATTGTTAAGATCCCTAAAAGAACTTCACATAATTTGTGTTTTCTAAAACATAAATTTTATAATGGGAATTAAATCTTAATTAAAATTGAATAATTATTTTATAATTTTAAAAAATTATTTAAAATCGTTTATGATATTTGATCAATATCAGTATTGTACCGTACTAGTACTAAAATTAGTATGGTATTTGCAACTTTTTACGAAATAGTTTAAACTATATATGTGATGAGAGGGAATATTACAAAAGATCAAACCCTATTTTTTTAAATTGAATTTTGTTAAAAATATTTATGAAAGCTCTTATTCTACCTACTATTATCAAAAATATTTGAATATATTAAAATAGTGTTAATTACTTCAAAATATGAGTAGCTAATTATTTTTAAAAATATAATTTGTAGTTTGAATTTTATCTCCATTGATCTTGTAATTTGATGATTAATCAATTTAAATATTTTATAAATAAATTTTTAATTTTTAATTTTTGAAAACACAATTAATTAATATAACAGCATAAAATAGAATAGTAGAAAACAATCATCTAGTAACTATCAAATAACAGAAGTTGCATTCAAATCATAAATTATTTTGAGAAGTAACAAATCATAAAATAGCCCATAGCACGTTATAAAATTTGACAGTTGACTGCTGGTTGATTATAAAATGTCAATCTTGTACGAGTTTAACTTCATCAAATCAATTTAATGTTGTACCCAAGCAATTTGGTAGTCTCGAAGAAAATACGTGGCAAACCATGACATTTCTACATGATTTGGTGAAAGTGGCGTACGTATTAACTGCTTTAGAATTTTAATAATTTACTGATATTTTAGGATCCAGACGACCATTCATTAGAGTCTTGATGATTAAGGAACTTTAGGACAATAATGAAATGCAGAGTGTTCGGCGTAACAAACACATAAAGGTGGTGAGTACTCACCTTTATTGAGCCTCGGTTGCTTCGCAATCAAGACTGACAACGAGAAGAAAAGAAAAAAGATCAAAATCGAAGAGAAAGTGATAAAGGGAAAGAAGTTGATGCTATCATCTTCGAAAGAATGAAATCATAAAGCTTTGATGATGTATTTGTTTCCAGAGGATATCGGAAAACGGCCCACCACGCACACTGGCAATAGGGTGAAAAATGTGTCGTCTTGTCATTCATGCATGCCAATACAACAGAGAGTACCACTAATTGGTTACACACATTATATAACGAAGAAGCTGAATAAAGCACTTGTGACCCAAGTACGCAAAATACACGCAGGCTCCAACTAGAAGCGAATGCGCTCCCCCACGTACCTTTTTGATTGTGGGGTAGATATTCCACATGTTTTCCAATCCAATTCACTGTCCCATTCCCATGTGCTCCAGTGCTCATCTTCTTTGTTCTTGTTCACTCATACGACCCAACTTGTTGCTCTATAAATTCGATTCCTTTTTCTTGATCCTTTTCCAGCAATAGCTTTTCAATTAACTGGAAATTTGAGACTACCAATCAAATTTGTCCTAACATTGCCCTCAAACAATGGTCCTAAGAGTCAGGAATTTTGTCTTCTCTGCTATGAAGAACCCAATGTGATAAGCTTCTACAAAATTTTAACCCACTCCGTCCGTTACTCATTCCTCATTACTTTGTCGCAAATTTTACTCTCTTGAGACCAAGATATAGGACAAAGTCAATAAATGGCGCGTAAATAAATTCTTAAGTTCCCATTCAGAACGTCTACGCATTTAGTCTTTCTTTGTCGCAAATTTTACTCTCTTAAAACCAAGGAATGGGACAAAGTCAATAAATAGCGCGTACAATAAGTTCCTATTTCTTTTCTTGAGAACAAGAAATGGGACAAAGTCAATAAATGCGTAGACGTTCTGAATAGAAACTTAATAACTTATTTTACGGAATATATTATTTTGAATACGATTAAATATATTATATTTCCGACTTCAGATATCAAGCAACATTGCCAGTTATAATAATACTAGCAATTAGGTCTGATGTTTCTGTTTTTTTCTTTTTCTTTTTAAATTTTATTTTGAGCTGTGTCTTCTGCGATAAACTGTGCGTTTTATCCACTTAAGATTGATGACTACATGAAAAGGGAAAAAGGTTGGTGGACAAGATCTGGATACCTTTACTCTGGACTTGGGAATCTGTAGAGTAAAGTGAAAAGCTAGAAAGGAGTGCCGTTGGAGGAAACTGCCAAAGCACGAAGAAAGAAACAACTTACCAGAAAGTAAAGAGCATAAAAGTGGCATCTTCATTTCATACCCATAAAATATGTTCCCGTTTGCTTAAGCCCCAAGATTTCATCACTTAATCATGTCAATTCTTTTCTGTAATCATTATTGCACCAAAATTTAAAACAATATTATCATTCTACAATCATTAACAACTCCACGACATTGATAGCAGCCTACCAAAGCCGTCTTACTTGGTTTTTGCTTCTGTTGTTGAGCATTAAACTACTAATGCAATGGTCAAGTCGACATCACTTATTTTATAGGAGAAGCCATCTAGACTACAGTTAATCGATCAGAATTCATGCACATTGCTGTCGTTTGAATCCGAGTCTGTTGTTCTCTAGATCGTACTCTATGTAATAATTCTGCTGCTGAAAGCTTCCCAATATAATGGCAGGACCTTCACGGACTTGTTCCGGACCAATGACTTTATTATCAGTGACGATTGTTAAGCACACAACATCTTGATCAGTCAACGCAATATAATTTACCAATGGCAATTTCATCTTAGCTCCGCCTTTGAATTGGAACACCAAATCGGGGAAAAGCGCATCTTTATGCCCTGAAAAATTGAAACACGGCCTTAAGCCTGTCAGGTTTTGGATGTCAGTTGCCGGCGTAAAGTTGGCCAGTTGCTTCACAAATTCTTGTGCCACTGGCTCAAAAACTGCGCTCTCCATGAACGTGAATGTTGTGCCTGAATCCACTATAGTGCCTCCGTTACCATCAGATCCAGACACCAGGAGACTGTGCGGCACTTTCACGTGCTTACCTCCGACAATTATTTTACGCAAAGATACGTAGTAATGGCTTTGAAATGCAACGTTTGAGACATTTGGGTTCTTCGAGATCGGTGTGTAGTCAAGCCCCTGGGTCTTGGTATCGCCTTTACCCGACCCCGGAAACAAAATCAGGTCGCCGCTCGTAGGAGTGTCGTCGTAGCGACGAGACACTAAGCAATACGCGAATTTTCTAAGACCTAATTGTGATGGAATTGACTCCGAGCTCCGGCCGAACCCGGCAATTCCTTCGGGTTGCCGGGTAGAAAAAATGGAGCAACCCACAAGAAAATCAGTTACAGTTTGATTTGGAAAATCTAAGGTTTCTGATAGTAAAAGCCCAGTTGTAGAACCCAGGCCATATTCAATAATATAAGGAGAACATGTTTGAGTGCAGTTTTGGGTACTGGGGTTACAATCTTGGCATTTAGACAGGACGCTGGGGCCAAAAATCCAAGCGCACTTGGGATTTCTGCAGCCGATAAGCTTGGATGAGGAAGACTGTTTAGGTATGAAAGTTGGGATCTTTGTTGGGTCAACATTTACGAAATTACATCTAGAACAGAGGTAACGAGATGTACAGGGGAACCAAACGAGACTACTGCCAGTGTCCATGACGAATTTGAGAGGCTGTGGAGGAGTGCCAAAACTGAGAGATATAGAGTAGCCACCATAGCTTCGTGAATAAAGAGGGATGTCAACGAGAGAAGAGGAGTGTTTGGTGGGTGACTTGAGTTGGCGAGCTCTGGACAAAGAGAGGGAAGATAGGTGTTGGAAGACAAGCAAAGGATCTGAAGATTGGAACTTGGTGGAGTGATAGAGAGGAAGTTTGATGGTACTGGGTAAAGGAGATGAAGATGAAAGAAGGAGAAGAGAAAACAGAGAGACGAAACAGAGAGCAGAAGTAACCATTGTTGTTTTGTTGTGTTTTGCAGCTTCGCTAAGGGTTAATGCATTAGCAGCTGTTGTTGAAGTGTTTCTTTATAGAAAGAAATTGGAGAGACCAACGGACAGGAATCAAATTCGAAATGGGTAAGAAGAATGGGGTGTCCTGTGTTGCCTAGTGTCCAATGGGTGGGTATTTTGGTACTGGTAGTCAACTAGCATTGATGATAAAGAATTTTATCTTATAATTCAATTATAAATATAGAGCGATGACAAGAGTTGACTTGAAAGAGTACGCTCAGTCTAAGACCATACTCCATTCCGTTCCGTTTGAAGCAGCAGTTTCTGACGAAACTGCAAGACGTATTGCAGAGATTATAAAGTGCATATCTCATGATTGAGCACTCGGAGGAAGTATGATTTTGCAGGCAAACGGGGGATTCAGATCACCTACTATTATTCTATTCGTTTTCATAGGTATTCATCTATATTTTTTTTTGGGTCTTATTTAAGATATTAGAATACTGAAAACAGGTGATATTATGTACCAGGAAAATGCTTATAGAAGCTGATAGTTTTTTTTTTCTTCTTTTTTTGGGTTTTCCTTATCCAGTTGGACATGATACTGCAACAGTAGGATACTACTCTGTCCGTCAATTATTTGTTTTCCTGAGCTGGCAGAAAAGAGAAGTTTTAATTTTAGTGTCGTCCTGGAGCCTTTCGCATTTGGGACATCTTTACTGGGCTCCATTGCCTTGTGCATGTGCATCTACTCTGTTAACAGTAACTACTACGGACCAATAGTTAAGTTTGTACTAGTTGATAATTACAAACTGGACACTGAATTTGAGAGCCGAATGGACTTCTAATGGATTGATATTTTCTTGACGCTGGATATGCTAAAGTTATCTTAATTATTGGAGGCCCAACAACCAATCATAAAAGGACTGAAAAACATTAAATGGAATTCTCATAATTAGTTGCACCTACCATATGTGAGTAAGTACTTGTATGGTTTAGCTTTTGAAAGCTCTAAAAGTATTTTTTTTTACCGCAATTGTTATTTTAAGGAAAAAATGAGTGTTTGGCTGTAAACTTCAAAAGTACTTTTGAAATAGAAATAGCTTTTTTAAAAGCTCAAATATAGCTTTTTCGGGTAGATAATTTTGCGTCACTTACGCAAAGAAAGATAGTTTTTCGGGTACCAAAACGTCTATTCTGTTTCTTTAGCTTTCTTTTGTTTAGTCACAACTCCTCTCAACTCATCTTTTCAAGACACTCATGATCAATTCAAAGGTTAGTTAAAATGTTATTTCTTTATTTTTTTTGTCTTCCTCGAACTTTACTATATTCCTTGAATTTTCGTCTATTTTGTTTCTTTAGCCTATGTTTGGTTGGACTTATACTAATAGAATTTTTGTCAGTAGAATTTTTTCTATAGAACTTTTTTTAGAAAAAAATTTCTAAGAAGTCTGTTGACTGTTTGGCTATCATTTAAAAAGAGCTTCATGCTGTAGACTGTTTGGCAAAAGGCACTTTTAATTTTATATATATTTTATTTTGTAATGAAATTATTTATGCATATAAATATTATTTAAAGTATATTAAATAATATGCAAAGCACAACATATTACTTTATTATATAATTTTAATCATATGAAACATAAATGAAAATATATCTAGCCAAATTTTTTATATAAATTATAACATAAGTAAAATTAATATCAAAAATAAATATTAAAACATGAAAAAAAAGTCAAATAATATTATATAAATCCTAAAATAAATATTCAAGTTGAGTAAATAGTTAAATACATAATAAATTATGCATTTTATTGTAATAGAGAAGATAGATTT
>JANITX010000006.1:925783-943590 GCA_027564395.1 Erythroxylum ulei
CGTTGGATTAAATGGGCGGTTGGGATGGATTACGTGGTCGTCCATCCCAACTCGTCCTTAGTATATATACTTAATAATGTGTTAACCAGTCCTATAAATTATCGTTCTGTTTGTTTATTAAATTGATCGTGTTAAAAGAGATCGACCAGATATCAACCTCTATCAACGGCAATAAGATACCATAAGGTCGTGTATCATGGCTGTGAATGTGGTTGTACTTTGCCAGGATCGAGCCAGAGTTCGTGGAACTTAATCTACGACTCTCCCTAATAAAATTCTTGAAATGGGCATTGATCTCAAGTACGTTCATGTATGTAAAAGAAGCAATGGAAAGCCGCAATCGATGGATTAGAATTTGCGTATCCTGTTTTTGTGACGGCAGTACCGCACTCAAACTTTGACAAACTCTGTACAACTTTTGTTTGCGATTCCCAAATTCAACTTCCTCTAGTTTATTTCCTTTTACATGGTTTTATTTTTCAACCTCTCCGAGATATGAAAAGAATTACCAAACTTTAAGCAACTCGCTGGCGCTTTCACTTTCACTTTTAACTTCTTTTTTCAAATTTAATTAAAAAAGGAGTGATGATGAAACATAGAGGTGTCATGTATGGAAAGGGGAAATCATGCGTAGAAAAGAGACCAAACGCGTGCTTCTTGTTGGTTGATTTATATATTGTTATCTTCCAAGTTCCAAGTTGTAAGATATTAACTCATGAAATTAATTATATAAAGCAATCTATCTATTTTAACATGAAAATAAACTCATTAGTTCATTGCAAAACCTTGATATATAAGATAAAGCATTAGTATAAAAAGAATCAACGCCCCGAGCGGATGGGATTTACACGTGAGCTACATGTAAAATACTTCCAGAAAAATCGGCACTTATAAGAAAGAATTATATATGGTCATCTTTTGAGTACTACGACTTCTTTGATTTTTGTTTTTTATTTTTAAAATTCAGTTAAATTCAATTTGATAAATCTTACTAAAAGACTGATTTTTATTGTTTGATTTATCATTAGTTATATACACTATTTGTCACTTAACATGTATTATATGATTAATAATTTTAAATTTTTAATAATTTTCAATATTAAAAATTAATTTTTCTGAAGATTAAAAATAAATTATTTAATAAATATATTTTATATTTAAAATAAATTTATACATACATAAATTTCAGTTTTAAAAATAAAATGTTTAGTTCTAAATAAAAATATTGATATTAATAATTAAAAATATATTAACATATAAATACTAAGTTTATGAATTTTTACTTATTTAATTTTAATGAAATATAACACAATATAACATATCAAAATAAATATATTTACTTAATTAATTCATAAATTTATTTTCTCTCTAAGTTTTGATTCAATATTTAATTATTATCAATAATAAAATTTATGTATATTAATATTAATAACTAAATATGTTTTTGTTTTTATCTTAAAAATAAAAGAATTAACAAATGAAAAAAATACATTAAAGAAAGGAACCAAATGATTCCTTAATTACTGATAAGCTTTCATAATTAAAGTAAAGTGTTAAAACTCTTCAAATCTCTTAAGTTTTTAATATATGACAAAAATGACCATGATTATTGTCCTCTAATTACAAGTCTTTTTGTTTTTATTATCATTTTATCAAAACTTTATACTTATTATATTCTCTCTTGTTTTAACTACAACATGTAGCCATGAATATTTGTTTCTTAAATCCTACCCGTAATGTATTATGAAATTCTGGTTAATTATTTATTTCTTCGCCAGATTTATATATTTGTATGTGATAATGGTAGAGATCTTCCATTTTTTGTTTATTGATCTTAGGTGAAGTAAGATATGCAATATCAACCAGATAATCCGGTAGAAGGCCTAATTAAAGACGTTCAACATTAGGCTTAAATCTAAGTTAAACTACAAGGAAATAAAAGTTAGTTAAGAAACTTCCCAAATCGTGGAGTCTTTCTAATAAACAAAGTACAAACATACATGCCAAAAGCTTTGTCAGGATCAAACTGGATATGAAGTGAATTAGCTGAACTAAACATAATCTATTTGATACCAGGCTAAACAATGTGTATTACCTGCGTAAATCTACTTTGGGTATTAGTCTACTGTATTTATATACAAGGCTATAAGAAACCAAAAGCCAACGGGCTCAGTTAGACATGGGTTGATCCTACATATTTCAAGTAATATCTTGCAAGAAATTTGACATTTTAACAATCAAGAATTAATATTTTTGAAACATTCCCAAAAAAAAAAAGAAGCTAAAATCGTAAATAAAGACCAACCCTATAATGTTCATTCAAGAATTATGTCACACTATTAAGTTATTTTATTTTCGGAAGGAATCCTAAAAGAAATGGAATTCTAAAAGAGGAAGAACTTGTAGCATATTAACATGCATTCCACGTGTTAGGAACAATTAGGATTTGGATAGAGCTAGTTCGCAACTATATTGAAACTGAAAATATTGAAGATAAATTAGATACACAAATTTTACGTGAAAAACTTCTAAAAATTGGGGTAAAAACTACGAGTAAAGAAAGAAGAATTTTACTACTGAAAAAACTGGGGAAGAATTTTACTACTGAAAAAACTGGAGAATTATAAGGAGAAAAACTAAACTCACAAAAATACACATAATATTTTTGCCTCTCTCTTTTTTTCTCTCTCTCACCTCACGTGTCTCTTTTTTTCTGCTTGTTGTGTGTTCCTTCATGCTACTCCTATCTTTTTATAGGCAAGAGTGCCTTATACGGTGGTCAGCCATTTTGTCCTTACTAGGCATGGTAGGCACCGAATTCAGTGCCTACTAGCCACAATTGTTGACAATTCTCCCATTTGAAGATTTGATTAATAATCAATCATATCTTTACACCATTCTTTTCTACCTTACCGCTTCATATTGCTTACCTGATTTTATGTTGCTTACGTTTCTATCAGGCCACATAAAGATTGACACCATATAAACTTGTCAACGTCGATTGTTTTTGTCATAAAATCTGTCAAGTTGTCCATGGTATGAATTTTCTGAATATCCACCGTTTCTTGTTCCACTTTCTCATGAACGAAGTAATATTGAACTCGAATGTGTTTTGTCTTTGAATGAAATGTTGGATTCCTTGCAAGATGCGAAGCACTTTGGTTATCACAAAACAGAGTAATGTTCTCTTATTTACATTCGAGTTCTTCCAACATCAACTTTAACCACACTGCTTCTTTACCAGCTTGTGTAGCTGCTACAAATTCTGCTTTTGTTGTTGATGAAGCCACAATTGACGACAGTTTTGAAACCCAGTTCACAGCCCCTCCAGCTAATGCGAACACATATTCAGTAGTGGATTTACTTTTGACAAGATCACCTGCATAATCAGCATCAACATATACTCTAACAATAAAATCTAATCCTCCATAACATAATGCAATATATGAGGTTCCTTTGATATAACTGAGAATCCTCTTAACAGTATTCCAATGCTCTCGACCAAGATTCGTCATGTATCGACTAACTACTCTCATTGCATGTGTAATGTCTGGTCTTGTACAAATCATAGCGAACATTAAGCTTCCCACTACTAATGCATACGGTACTCGAGACATCTCCATCCTCTCTTCTTCATTGTTAGGATTCATACTTGAGGATAACTTGCAATTAACAGGAAGAGGGATAGAAATTGACTTACAATCTTGCATATTGAAACATCGCAAGATCTTTAAATAATTCTTCTAAGAAAGCCAAATCTTCCTATTATTTCTGCCTTGGTGAATTTACATCCCTAGAATCTTGTTTACTGGTCCCAAGTTCTTCATTTCAAATTTTTTAGCCAACTGTGCCTTCAATTCTTTGATACGATTATTATTGGAGCCTACAACTAACATGTCATTCACATATAATAGCAAAACTATAAAACCATCTTTATCAAACCTCTTTAAATATGCACAAGGGTCTGCATTAAGTCTGTTATATCCAAGACTTATGATGAAGGAATGAAATTTCTTATGCAAACACCTCGATGCTTGCTTTACACCGTACAGAGATTTGATCAACTTGTAAACTAAGTTCTCTTTTCCTTGTTATTCAAAACCTTCTGGCTGGAGCATATAAATTTCTTCTTCAAGATCTCCATGAAAAAATGTAGCTTTCACATCTAACTGCTCAAGAAGCAAGTCAAATGTAGCATACATCGCCAGGACTACTCGAATTGTGGTGAGTCGAACCACATGAGAAAATATTTCATTGAAGTCAGTTCCTTCCTTCTGAGCATATCCTTTTACCACCAGTCTAGCAAGATATCGCTCTACTTGATCGTCATCACTCCACCTGATCTTGTAAACTCATTTATTGCCAATAGGCTTTCTTCCTTGTGGTAGAGATACCAGCTGCCATGTCTTATTCTTATGCAGAGTTTCAATTTCTTCCTACATTGCTGCCATCCAATAAGATGCATCTGAACTATTCATTGTTTCTTAAAGAGTTGATGGCTCTCCGTCCTCAGTTAAAATACAGTATGCAATATTGCATAATTTAATCTGAATGTCAGCTCCGTGCTCTTCTTGTACAAGTTAATCTTCGAGTATCTGAAACATCAGATTCGACTGGTTCTTACTCCTTATGCTCTGATGCAGCTTTAGAAGAATCATTTTGATCAAATTCCCTTTCCACATGTACTGTTGTAGTCTTTGAATTCTCTTTTAAAGTGCTAACATCTTCTATTTGCTCTTGATCATTATCTTCCAGGAAAATAACATCTTTGCTGATAACAATCTTATGGGTAATGAGATCCCACAGACGATACCCCTTTGCTCCTTCAGCATATCCCAAGAAAATATATCTTCTGGATTTTGGATCCAACTTCGTAGTTTCTTGAGCATTGGACATTACATAGGCAGGACTTCCAAATATATGGAGGTTTGAATAATTCACTGGTCTATCAGTCCACATCTCCATCGGTGTCTTCAACTCGATTGCAGTTGATGGAGCCTGATTCACCACATAATAATCAGAATTGACTGCTTATGCCCAAAATTTCTTGTCTAAGCCCGCAGTTTTCATCATCGATCTTGTTCTTTCCAACAGAGTTCTGTTCATCCGCTTCATCACTTTATTTTGTTAAGGAGTGTATGCCGTTCTAAGCTACTTTTTGATGCCTTCTTTGTTGCAGAATTCATCAAATTCTTTACCAGTATATTCACCTTTATTATCTGAGCACATCATTTGATCTTCTTATCAAATTCGAGTTCTGCCCGCGCTTTGTAAAATTTGAAAATTGGAAGCACATATGCCTTCCTCTTGATAGGAAACACTCCAACATCTCCTCGAATATTCATCAATGAATGATATAGAGAAATTTGCTCATCCCAGGGATGTCACTAGTGCTTGCCATACATCAGAGTGAATTGATTATAAATTTCCTTGCTTTTGAATTTTGATGTGTTGAACTTCAATCGACATTGCTTGCTCACAATACAATGCTCACAGAAGGACAATGATACCTTTCTGAGACCTAGAAGTAGATTCTTCTCTGCAAGTATCTTCATTCCTTGTTCAGACATATGTGCAATTTTTTTATGCCATGTCATTGCAGATATTTCACCTGGACTTGTCATAGCAACTGATGCTTCTTCTTGCAAAGTTTCTCCCTTCAGCATGTACAAATTTGTAGTTATATTCTATGCTTTCATAAATACAAACGCTCCTTTAATCACCTTCATGATCTTGTTCTGAATCTCAAATCCAAAATTGAGATCATCTAGTTGCCCTACAGACAATAATTTTTTCTTCAAGACCTCTGCGTGTCGCACTTTTTTAATAGTCTGAGTCATCCCATCATACATCTTTCACTTGATGGTGCCGATACCAACGATCTTCAGAGCCTGATCATCATTACAACTGTATACAGTTCCCCTAGAGACAAATTAATACTGATGGAATCATTCTCTTCGGGAGGCCACATGAAAAGTAGCTGCTGAATCAAGAAGCCATACATCAATAAATCTTCTCTTTCCTCCAATAGTTGTTGCCGCTTCACAGACCATTGCACCTCCATCATATGAAGTATTTGTCGCATTTCCTTAAGGAATAGAATCTTTCTTATTCAGATTCCAACAATCATTCTTCAGGTGCCCTTTCTTGCCACAATTATAACACTTGAAATTCTTCTTACTCGTAGATTTTGATCTGCCATGACTATGACTTCTACTTGAGCCACGTTCCATTGATCTTCCTCTCGTCACCTTCAAGGCCTCCACTTGTTGCGAATTTGTCAGCCTGCCTTCCTTACTTTTGCGTCGACTCTCTTCTTTCATAATAGCAACTGCAATATTGTCGAAGACTAGAGTGTCTGTGTTGTTTGTTAAATTGATGACGAGTTGATCATACGAATCCGGTAGACTTTGGAGTTGAAGTTCCGCACATTCACTTATCTTTATTGTGTGCCCCAGTGATATGAGTTGGGAAAACAGAGTATTTAAAGAATTTAAGTCCTCCATCACCGAAGTGGATTCGCCATGCGTAAAGTGTATAGTTTCTTCTTCAGAAAAATTTTATTGTAAATTGATTTGGCCTCATATAATTTTGTGAGGTGGTCTCATATTTCCTTCGGAGTCTTCTTTTCCTCTATATTGGATAATACTCCATCAGCTAAAGCTCGGTGAAGATTGGCTACAACATTCTCATCCATCTCATTCCACTTTTCATCTGTGACTCCAACTGATCGTTCACTAATGCCTACCAGACAATTATCTTTCCTTAGGATTGCCTTTATCTTCAGCTTCCACAATAAGAAATTGCTTCCATTGAAATTTTTAATGTTGTACTTTGTCAATATTACTTCTATCACAACCGTTTTATGAATAGTGCCTTTAACAAGGTGAATAATATTCTAACTTATCTTTTGATGTGGAAGATCCACACTTAGTGGCAACCACAAAGTATACAACAAGCAGATATACGCACCCAAAGTAGGGTCTGATATCACTTGTTATGAACAATTAGGACTTGAATAGAGCTGGGTCGTAGCTATATTGAAACTAAAAATATTGAAGATAAAATAGACACACATATTTTACGTAAAATCCTCCTAAATAAGGTGGTTATGTTATTGGGTGTAAGATAACTTTTAAGGGTGTGGGTACAAGTGGATAATGTCAAGAAGTGAGTGGTGTCAACTCTGTGAAAGTCTTATGTAAGCCTATTGTATTTCAGTAAAAGTTGATTAATCTACGTGAGGGCTCAACAGATGTAGAGGTGTATGTCAAACTACGTTAACAAATTTCATGTGATGATTTATTTACTGCACACTTAATTTTTCTACCTGTGATCAGATTCTAAAAAATTATAGTTGCTAACTGAGTTATTTTATGATAAGTAATAATAAATCTCAGTTTGAAGCAATTGTGGGGTAACAAGAATTTTGCGTAACTTCTCCAACCTTCGAGTTTTTTCACACATCAATGAGTTGTGTGCAGTGACATGATGCCCAACTTGCAAAAAATGAGCATGACCTTCTACAAAGTTTCTTAAAACTTCTAGTCTCCTTTATGCACGGGCAAGAATCTTAAAATTGAATGCTAGTATCATATATTAATTAAGGAAATAGATCAATTTAATAGTTTCCATATCAATTAATAATGTTAAGATCTCAAATTTGTTGGTACGAGATTAGTAATTTTCTATTTGTTTGCTTTAACGTGGTTTTGAACTTGTTCAACTGCAACATTGTATTTCAAAAATATTAAAAACTTTTTAAACAAATATTACAAACTGTATAATGGATTTTATAATAATTTATATTAAGATAATATAATTAAAAATAAACTTTTATAATATTTTTGTTATTATTTTAAGCTACAATAATGCATTTAAAAGAAATTCGAATCGATGATAAGATCAAGTCTTTTAATCTCAATCATCATCTAATTCAACTAGTTAATAAGAAATAACACTAGAATATTGACCTATTTTTATTACTCTATTCTTATCCAATTTTATAAGCATTTATCGATTCAGTAAATAAGATCTATAAAAATAAATAATTGATGCTTATATAATATAGCAAGAAAAGAGTAACAAAAACTATTGATCTAACCCACACTCGTATGCCAAAGAAAATTATATTTCTAACAAGTGCGTGTCTTGATATCTATGTAAATAAATAAATAAAAAGTCTTCATTTATAATTTATTCCAAAAGTTAAAGAATCAGAACAGAAAAGATCTCCATCAAATGCTTTACGATCTTACGATTGGGAAGAAGTTGACTCATTTGGGATATCCAATAGGCACACATTTGTTGAGAGCGCGTATGGCCCGTGGAACATAGTTATTGGTTTAAGTTAGATATGTTGAATCGCAGCATGAGTTGCCCTAAACAGGCGCGAAGCAGCGAATCAGAACTCCATTATCCATTTTCTTTCCAACATTTCATTATATCCCACTGGGATGCACGGAGATCGTATTTAAATAATAAAAAAGACGTTTTTGGCATTAAAATAATCAAACCGAGGCCTTTATAAGTACCGAGTTGTAAGTGTAAACAAGTACCTCACTTCGTTCTCGTTTCTCAACTCTCATAATATACTATTACATACGATCATCGTCGACGGCCATTGAAAAAGAACAAATATATGGAGGAATCGAAGTCGAGATTTCAGAGAATATGTGTGTTCTGTGGTAGCAGTTCAGGCAAGAAGGCTAGCTACCAGGAAGCTGCCATTGAATTGGGCAAAGAATTGGTATTGTTTCTTTACGTAAGCTTTTCAGGATATATTGTGTTGAGCCATGAAATCGGAACCTAACCCAGGATCAGTTCTAGCTTAACAAGCCTGTCTTTTCAAGGGGGTTGCCCCTTGAATCCAATGTTGCTGTATTTGACTCGGATTCTGTTCTGAATTGTTTTCACCGCTTTTTGGAGAGGCCGTTAGATTTTTTTTTTCAAAGGCCTTCAATTTTCTTTTCAATTATCAGACACCTTCCTCTTTTAATGACAATAGAAGTAGTTGTGTTTATGGTAGTTTTGCCGTCTGATATTGTTTCTCCGATTTCCATGAATTTGCTTGGTTGTTCACATTCTCTCTCTTGACAAGTGGGTGTGGCAAGTTGCAACAACCAAGCTAGGCTTCAACGTGGGCTTATGATTAACAAAGGAGAGAGCAGGTTTAGGGTTTATGTTTGGCATGAAACACTGCTAGCTGTAACCTGCCTGTCAGTTGATAGCAGCTTGCTTGCATGATAACTATTTATGTATATGTTTTTCAGTTTTTTTTAAAATTTTACCATTAAAAATCTCATCCCATCTTTTTAGTTTTGTTTTGCAACTGGGATGTAGAAATTTCATGCTGTTCCACGGGAAACCAAACGTGCTACTTTGGTATCATGGCTCTCTCAAGCTTCTTCAATAACCATAAACTTGATGATTTTTTAAATATATATTATTTATTGTAGTAGCCTCGCTTCTCTCTTTCTTAGTATTTTCATTTGTTCTTTCCCAGTGAATGATAACTACACATTGTATAATGAACGTTCTGAAATCTGAATTATGACACATCTTAATGGGTTCGGTTTTCAATGCATTTGAAGGTTGAGAGAAGGATTGATTTGGTCTATGGAGGTGGAAGCGTGGGATTGATGGGTCTTGTGTCTCAAGCAGTTCATGATGGTGGGCGCCATGTTCTAGGGTTGGTCTCCCTCTCTCTCTCTCTCTCTCTCTCTCAAGAAGTTTGTTTTTAGAGACAAGAATCATTTCTTCTCATGGTGGTTACCTTCTTTGAAATGAAAATAAAGGTTATTTTACTTCTTGAACCGTGCAAGTTCGCAGTTTTCTATGAATCGGAATTCTCATTACTAATACCTGCCCAAAGACAGACATCATTGGATCAAATGCTGGTCCGAGCAGATGAATGGGGAATATTTGTAATTCCTTCGGCGCAGAAAGTGGCCTCTTTTAAATCTTCTAGAGAGTCTGAACATGGGAGTCATGTGTTGATGGGGCAGTGCTTATGAAGTGTAGTTCCTACAGTACAATCCAACAGTGTGCCTCAGCCAATATTTTGCAGGTTTTGTCAGTTGGATAAAAGTGAATCCATTTAGGTCCTTTCAATGTCAGTCTAACACCATCATTCCAAATACTGATACGGTGAAAAAGCTTGATGGAAAGCTAGTTAGCTTTACAAGGATAGTGATTACTGGTTCAGAGACCCTTTTCTTTTTCATAAATGGAAAGTTGAGCCACTTTAGATTGTCTAAGGGACACCAGTTACCCATTTGACAGTACTGTTGTAGTTTCCAGGCCGGACATGGAATGCCGAGTACCTGGTGTTCCATGCTCTTTAGTCTTTACTTACATGGGACAACTCAAATTGGGCCATCCTTGTCCTTTATACCTCCGCTTTTTCTTTTTTTTACTAAATTAGACTGTGTAAATTTAAAATAGTAGAGTCTCAATTTTCAAATTATATAGTCAACAACTTTAGTTTTGCTTCAGTACATGGTTTCAACTATGTCAACTATACTCCAACAGAGGACAGGATCAGAAATTATTTATTTACTTAGACTTGAAATGTGTATCACGTTAAATATCGGATGACTAGTTACTAACTTAAAATGGTTTTGACGACTAAGTTGACTTCTAGTTATTATTGAAATAAAAATTTTATCTTGCTGCTTTTATGTGTTAAAAGAGTTTTGTGGTTCAGGCTTTTAGTAAAGTATCCTTTATTTTGTATTTTCTGTTTGATTGAAGGTTAATTACTTGTTTATTCCATCTAATGCATGGAACTAAAATATTTTATCAAATAATAACTTTGTTTTATGGTGGCTTGTTTGCATTGCAGAGTTATACCTAGGAGTCTGATGCCTAGAGAGGTACACTTTATTTTCTTTTTCTATAACTGGGGCATCTCCGAATGCCATTAGTTGCTTAAAAAATTAGTTTTAACACCTAAGGGGCATGCAGATAACTGGTGAAACTGTTGGAGAAGTAAGAGCTGTGTCTAATATGCATCAAAGGAAAGCGGAGATGGCTCGTCAAGCTGATGCCTTCATCGCACTACCAGGTTAGGATTTAATCTGTGGATTTTCTCTCAATAAAATGATTAGATCCGTATTTCAGGGCATGAGAATCTTTAGAGATGCATTTGTTTCGTATGATTCTGAATAATTCTATCACCACCTCACATGCGACGTAAATCACTGTTAGGGGGTTATGGCACCCTTGAAGAATTGCTGGAAGTTATTACGTGGGCTCAGCTCGGTATCCATCGCAAACCTGTAAGAATCATTCCCCTTGATCCATTGTTTTTCCAAGTATTATTTTGTTCCTTTGCCCTTTTAAAATTAAAAACTAGAACTAATATGCCTAAAAGATGTGAATTAATAACAATAACATGTTGTAATTAATTGATTTTTGCAACTGATTTTTTTATTCTTTTGTTCAAATCAAGCAATACACTTATCATATCTTTTACAGGCCGATATGAGTAGATTTACGTGATGTTATGTTTCGGTCTAAAACTCCGATTAGAATACTTCAGTTGACATGCTGAAATAGTTTAATCTATCACTGGACGTGTTTTGTTTCTGGAGTACACGCTTGTTTTCTTCGAAAGGGATTGCAACTAAATACGTGCCATGAAAACCGATCAGTTTCATTTGATAGATGGCTAAAGGTGACAAACCGAATCAGTTCAAAGGATTCACATGGAAAGATGGGGATCGTAGTGTATAATGATTTGATGGATTGTTTGATTGCAAGTATCTCCGTTTGAAAGGGAGAAAGATTCTCGTTTATTTGTCAAAAGGATGATGGTTGAGTTTGATTCCATGGTTTATTCATTATTCTACATTGCGTTGCAGGTGGGTCTACTGAACGTAGACGGGTTCTACAATTCATTGTTGTCCTTCATAGATAAGGCCGTTGATGAAGGCTTTATATCTCCAATTGCACGTCGTATAATCGTCTCTGCACCAACTGCAAAGGAATTGGTCAGACAACTTGAGGTAAATAATACCTTTTGAGGTTTAGAATTTATGTTTAAGGTGGTGCGCTGGCTACTACTCTTGAAAATAACTTTAACTATATTAGACTAGTAATAGTCTTTTACTTGGTGATGTTGAGAGTCACTAGAATATGTTGGTTTCCTTGTAAAAATGTTTTGACAGGAGTACGTACCTGAATGCGATGAAATAGTGTCCAAGTTGGAGTGGGAAGAGGTTGATAGACTGAATTATGTGCCTGAAACATCAGGAGTTGCAACTTGAACGGGTAAAATCGTGGAAGTGTCCTTTTTTGGGGGGGTTTTTTTTTTGACTGCTTGGTACATAGACGTCTTCAGCGACAGGGACATGTAGGGTTTCTCCTTTTTGCAGCTGGGCCAGCACAATGTCACAAATATACACCAAGAAAGAAAAAAAATATTGTAACTTTAACCTTCTTTTTTTTTTGGTTGAAAAAGCTGTCAAGTATGGAAAGGAAATCAATCGAAAGCTTTTCTGCTTCTATAAATTTATATATATATGTCATCTACTTTGAAATTGGTGTGCTTAAAGTAGGTGAAGACAGAATGCAAGATGGTCTGGGTATGATTTTAGTCTTGAAAAGTAAGGAAAAAAGAGATCTTGTTGAGAAGGAAAGTGAGACAAAGATCTAGGCTGAGAAGATTTATCCTTTGTAAGATCATTCGTTATTTGATAATCTGTCCGAAATCCAAATTGAGGTGTAACATACTGAAATAAAAATGTCGGCAAAAGAGTAAACTTTTGATTATTAGAAAAACAGAAACAAGATAAGGTCAACTGGGCAGCATGATTCAAGTGCCTCCATTTCTTTCAAAGTGACGATTAGGGATTCCGACTTCCGAACTGAAGTCTTGATGGTTCATTGACCTCAGGTGAAAACATATGAATAAAGTTTCACTTCGCTTCTATCAAGTCTTAGACTATTTTCTTTTTCAGATTATTAGAAAACATGGGATGGGAATCTCCTTTTTCACTTATCGTATTTTTGTCCTTTTTGGGTTCGAAACCAACTTTGCCAGTAGACTGTCTACATTTGTATATTATAAGAGTAAATTCTAAACCAACTCCTCGTCCACATTATCCAAATGATCAAATGGGCGGGTGGGTTGGCAATTCAATTTGCTCCACTTCGTCAGATTACTAGTGATGTTTTGGTACGAGCCGTATAATCAAAGAGAGAATTATTCAAGATCTTGGCGATCAAATACATCTTTAATGAAAATAAGTTGCGAAATCCAAAACAGAGATGGAAAAGGCAGGCTCTGAGAATAATTGTTTGTAACAATTAGGTCGGCACAAGTGAGCCACGTGATCCAATATATTTTTGCCAAAGTTGATACCCATTTGAATACATTAGTTGATAAATCAAATTTTGGTCAACGGATTGATTTTTGGTATATTAAAAAAAAAAAAACTGAAGCAACAATTGAGCACCACAATTTTATAAGGATTAAGAATTGAAACCAATCAAACAGTTAAATGTCATATGTATATGTACAAGTAATGTTTTGTACTTGGGATAAAAATTAAGAACAGGTAACAAATTACTTTGTAAAATGTATATAAAAAAAGAGCTACTTAGCTCGGCTACTAATGCTTTTGGTTTTGATTCATGTGGTTTATAGTACAACAAGAATGTGGCTTTAGATGACAATTTGAAGTCCATTATCTTGCAAAAGGGTAGTAACGTTGACTGATTGCAGTTTTAAACATACATATGACAAGTATAGAAAAGATTATCTGAAACACAACAGCCACAATCTCGGTGTTTTGCACTTATTCCAGAAACTCCAATCTCAAAAGACATCACATTAAGAACGAAAAATCATACAACCCCCGATTGGCATTTGGCAGTGACAAAAAAATTGGCTTCTTTTTGTCAATGCAGATTCCCTCTATATTGCTGCAAAGTACTCCTTGCTCAGCTTTGGGTCTGGCTTCATGGACCTCTCACCAGGCTTCCACCCAGCTGGGCAAACTTCATCTGGGTTCTCTTGCACATACCGTAAGGCCTGCAACAGATACAAATATATATATATATATATATATATATAAGTCAACCACAACTGTGGACTAAATGCCATCTATATGTTTCAAACATAACCCGGTTCTTAATAACAATCACCTGGAGTGTTCTCAATGTCTCGTCAACACTCCGTCCAATGGCCAGGTTGTTAATTGTGGAATGTTGGATGACACCTTCCTTATCAATAATGAAAAGTCCTCTCAATGCAATGCCCTGGTGTTAAACAAAATGACCTCAGAGAAAAAGCACAAGTGCAGATTATAAAGATAGCATTAAGTAATTGATGGACAATTGCAATTACTGCGAGAGAACATAAATTTAAGGACTTATCACAGACGTTTATGATGATGAGCCACATGCATGCACATCCAAGATAGGAAGAATTACGTTGAAAGAGAAAGGAGAACATTCTCCAAGCGAGTATGGGACTGCAAATATGAGTCTATCTTATACCTGATCAGGGATCAGCACTCCATAGGATTTGGATATTGACTTGGTGACATCAGAAATTAAAGGGTAGTTCAGATCTCCGAGTCCGCCTGACTTTCTATCTGTTTGGACCCATGCAAGGTGCGAGAACTAGACAGAAAATAGCAAGAGGCAAATGCAGAAGAAGTTAACGGATCCATCAAGTTAAAACAATCCATTTCTTAAACATATGAAATAACCACATGCCAATTATTAATTAAAATCTTCCTTTAACTGGGATAATCATTAACACCAATCTTACAATTGCTTATAGATAGAATCTTAGCTCAACAACAACATAACATTAACTAATGGAACATTAAGATTTTGCAAGTGGTAACTCCCAGAAAACAAAATTACTAAAGATTACCACATTACGAGAGTCAACACTCTTTATTACAATTTGTCATCTCTTACGACGTGGACAGGTGATTTCAAAAAAACTTCCATAATTATATTTTATGTTAAGACGAGAAGCGGTTTATATATAAGGTGACTCATTCCTTAAGGATAAGGGTTATGAATCCTTTCTAATATATAAACCATTTTATTTCTTTGTTCACTTCTAATGGGAGATTTATTAGTTATTTTAACAAACATATACCACACATATGGAATTATAAATCCATTTTCAAGAGGTCAACTGGTCTGAAATATGCCTCAATTCAAACCCATTGGTCACATTAATCATGTTTTACTCAGCTCCCCCTCCAATAATTATCTGTCACACTTGAAAACAAACAATCTTGGTTCTACTTTGCCTCTCTTATTACATAGGCTTACAACTCAAATGTCATAGCTTATATAAATAATGTAGATTCAAATTCTTTTAAGATTAAAAGAGCACCCAATTGATGCTAAGGCACTAGATTCAAATTGGAAAATATAAAGCATTAAGATTGCAACTGAATTTCATATTGCTCCTAGCAGTTGTCGTATTTATGAGTTAGAACTTACCACACTGTCAACTGAAACACCCAATACTTCTGTGTTTAGCTTTTCAAACTCTCCATAGCGGTCACTAAAAGCAGTAATCTCTGTGCACAAATTTAAGCAGGAAAACATATTTAGACACTTAGAATCCACACTCACCCAAAAGTCAAAATTTATCCGTTCAAGGGCAAACAAACCTGTTGGACAAACGAATGTGAAGTCCAATGGATAGAAAAAGAGAATTACGTACTTCTTCCCAATATATTCAGAGAGTTTAACCTGCAACATAAGTGAACCAGTCAAGACAACAGCAGTGAGGTGCCAATGGCATGTAATCTGCCCAGGATAACACTTTTTGAGGAAACAATAGACTGGCTTATTTGGTTTAACTGATATTAAATCTAATGGAAGAACTCGCAGAATTAGAAGGCCCCATCTGATTTTTAATTTAGAATATTCTGATCACCTAATATAATAACACAAATGACATTTTAGCTTCCAGTTAATGCCGCAATGTTATGAATACATTGAGTTCTTTACACTACATGTAAACCTCTTTTGCTAAGTTTCGTGTCGATCACCATCAAAGCAAATTTCTTTTTGTTGCGGCTCAAATAGTATAGTGTAGAAAATATAGTGTTCAAATATCCACATGGATGGTCCCATTGCCTACATTCATTTGAAGGGGGAGATGTTTTTGTTAAAAACCGCAAAACTAACCACCCAAATGCTCCAAAGATCAAGATGAAGATTACCGTGATAACTAATTATGAGACCAAGAAAAGAAGAAAATCATAATAATGCTATTGAGAGTAGGTATATTAGGGGACACAAAGGTGGTGAAGAGAATTTTACACTGGAGTTTCATCTAATTGCTGGAGCTAAGCAACCGTGATGTTTCTCAAGGAATTCATCGAAGTCCAAGCTGATGAATGAACAAAACGCTTATGGATTCATTAACTTGGGCTTCAATCTTAACCTTGAACATTACAAGTTGCTTATCTTTTCCAGTTAAATAAAACTCAAATTTTAAACAAAGTGTTCTGATGAAATCCAAGCATGTTCCACTAACAATTCAAACATAGAAATCCACTGCTTTTATGTCCCAATGTCCCATGGTTCTCACATTCCATTTTTAATCATCATTTCCTTTTTTTTTTCTTTCAATCATGACCTATTATCTTGTAATCTTCACCTTTGTTTATAGTGAATATTGCCTTAATTTCTTTCGAGCTATTGTTTCGATGCAAAGCAGTGGTGAACTTGGGGACTATTCAGCATATTCATCACAACAATCTAAGACAATAATATCTTTCCTGTAGATGTTTGAATACTAGGCTTACATATACAGAGAGAAAGACGGCAATAAAAGATCTAGACCTATATGTAATGTCTCACTGACATAAACAAATATATACACATAAATTAACTTTTTAGTATAAGCAGTATATGCTTTCAACATTGCCATTCAGTATCCGATTACTTTCGAGTAAATGGCAGTATCTATGGTGGCAGTTTAATTTAAGTAACATGAACAAAAGAACAAAGCACATTGCTTGTCCAAAAAAACTACCTTAATGAACTCCTGGTCAAAAACAGCCTCCGCCTCGAAATCCGGTGCTGTGTTCCCAACAAGAGGCAGTTCACCGCACTAATTAAAAAAGCTCACCCAAATCAGAGAACAACAAAGCGAGTTCAAGAAATACACACGGAAGTAGAGATACAGAGATACATACAGCGGCTTTAATGATGAAACTCTTTGAGGAAACGGAGCGCGAGGCGGGCATGGATTGGAGGAGAAGAGGCTTCCGGCGACCGAGGAAGGAAGAGCGAAGAGATGGACTTGTTGGTGGTGAGAATCTGGAGATGGGAGGGGCTATAGCTTTGGTGGGGATTGGGGAGATGAGAGCAACGGAGGCAGCTGACCACGCCATCTCAGAGCAGAGTGAGAAATGTTTGTCAAGTTTAAGGTGGAGAAATGGTCAGTCACAGGATAAGTAGAAAATACCAGACCAGAAGTCTCTCGACTTTGCTTTTCTCTCTTTTTTTTTTCCTTCATCAAATTAAAATCATGTTCAGTTTTACCCAATATTACGAATACCGTACCGAATTCGATACCGGATTGACCTCTGGAACAGAACTATACCGGTATCGGTTGGTACCGGGTACCGTTTCGAGATATTTTTTAAATTTTTAAAATAGTCCCTAAATTTTTTAAAAATTGCAAAATAATCCATATTAATATATTATACAGCTGTACTGTATACTTTACTAATTTACTATTTACATCAACCATACTTTCAAAAATCTTAATAATAAATAATAATGACAATTAATTTGAAATAACAATA
>JANITX010000006.1:1032351-1044307 GCA_027564395.1 Erythroxylum ulei
TTACTCACGAGCCGTCGAGCTCACCCCCTTCTTTCCTCCCATCCACAGGCGATGAGCAAGAAAATGAGTGACCGAACTGAGGTCAAGGCATCACTCCCGTTTGATTTTTGATTTTGAAGCTATATTTTGTAAAAAAAGCTTTAGTTGCATTTTTGGAGCAAAATCACTGTTCATGTAGTTTCTTTGAAATTTAAATTTCCAAGACTTTATTGTATTGGGGCTAGAAATGCTCACTAAAGCTTTGTAAGATTTCATATTGTGATATTAATGAAAGACATTTGGGTTTTATTGTATTTTGCCGATGTTTGTTCAAAAGCTACTTTGCATTGTTTTGTAAATGTCCATAGGGTAGGTTTTGTGTATGTTGTGCTTTGAGGCAAATTCTGGACTGATATGGATTAAATTGGATCAAGTAGCCTTCTTGAAAGTTGTATAGGAATTTTATAGCTTTCCGATGATATATAATGTGCTATTTTTGGATATGGGAGTTGAAAGATGTGAATTGTTGAAGTTGGGTTCAGGTGTTGTCAAAAATGGTAAATTTCGGGACAGGAACTTTGAGTGAATTTTTGACCCTCATAAAGTTAGAATTTGTTCTTAGGGTCTCATAAAAGTTGTAGATTATCTTTTTATCTTTCCATTGATATAAAGTATGACATTTTTGGACAATGGAGTGGAAAGTTATGACGTTTAGAAGTTCTATTGCTGTTTAGGGTGACATTTATCAGACAGCTACTTTGAGGTGGATTTTGACTTCTTTAGAGGCTGAATTGGTTTTTAAGTCCTTCATGGAAATTGTGGAACTTCCTTTTAGCTTTCCATTGATACTAAATTTGCAAATTTTGGAGTTTTGAGTAAGAAGTTATGAATTTTGAAAGTTAGGGTGTCAGATTGTGTCTTTTCGGGTTGCTAGCCCTCGCGAGGGCGAGCGCGCGCACGCCGCGTTGAACTTGCGACGCGGCCGATTTTTGATTTCCTTCTCCGATTCCGACCTCTTTCCGCTCTTTTGGTCATAACTTTTTCGTCCAACCTCCGATTGACCTGATTTTTGAAGCGTTAGATTTCTAAGACATTTCTCTACCCCTCCATAAAAATTTACAGCCTTTAATATTAATTTGAAAATTATGGATTGAATCAAAGTGAGAGGATCGGTTAAAAGAGTATGAGTTGGATATTTTTCTGAACAGACTCCAGTATTTTGGCAATATCTTCATCTGTTGAGCGCCAATTAAGTTGATTCTTATTGCTAAACAAACTAGAGACATGGAGCTACAATTTATCTGAAAGAATCGAATTTTAATTTAGACCCTAAGACTTTCAATTTCTGGAGTGAATTTGGGTGTGGTTTTCGGTCACGGTTTAATTTTAGCCCGAAAGTGTTTTGGCCAATACTTCTTCATTTCTGAACCAAATTGAGCGTTTTTGGTATCGTTAGAAACTTAAGGCAATGACGAGCAAATGTTGTGAAGAAGTTTTATTGAAATTCCTTTATGAGCTATCCCAAAATATGTTCGGAAGTAAGTAAGATGAGTTCGTTTATGAGGTTTAACTTGGTGTGAGCACACCAACCTTGTGGGATGCGCGCCTAGATGTCACGTAGGACGTCGGCACGTGACTCACAAGGGCAGAGTTCCAACATTTAATCCGCACACTAATCTTTTAGTGGTCAATTAATATTCTATGTTAATTACCAATATTAGCGACATTTCAGAGTAATCATTATTTTCCATTGCAGAGTTCTATAATCCAAGTCCTCAACTTGAATAATCCATAAATAATGAAAACTCATGGAGCAAAATGATATAAACCATTCAATTCATGAATACAACTGTTAGAATACAACTATCTAATGATTGACTTCTAGATCATAATACTAACAATTTACATTATCGGAAAAGAAAATAAGGTTAATATAATGCTATAAAGGGTCAACTGTCTGCTTTTAGGAAGGGTAAATAACCTATTTCCATGTATACATGCTTATATGCTTATTAAAAGGGTTTTTTTGGTTAGTTATAGATTTGTAACATATGTCAATGTTTGGCACTTAAAAGGCAAGCATAACGGAAATTGCTATCGAATATTGGTCTAGATGCAAATAATAATATATTTTCAATCATGTAGATTGTAGTTAAAAATAATAATTATGTCTCAATGGAAATAATTTATTGAATGTTTACAATAGGACATATGACCCTATAAGGATCATAATTGAGCTTTCATTTCTGATCTACAAAAGGTAAAATTATGTTATTAAGTTTTCATTTCTTTTTATTACATTCATTTAGAGACATTCACCAAGTGCATTAACATTTCACCATGTTTCTTTGGAATAGGGTTTAAAAAATGTCTTCAATATTGAGATAATTGGCGTCAAACATAAATATTATATTAGTCATATCTGGGACAACCTTCAAAGCAAATTCAAGCAGCACAAGTTTTTTTTTTTTTTTTTGAGAATTTAAAAAATTAATTAATAAGGAAATAAGCGTCCCAGCAGCGGAGAGGTAACTCTCCTACAAGCTACTCAAAGCGGCAGTGTTTAGCCTTTACAAAAACCAGAAACACGGTGTCGTCGAAGACACTTTCAACAATACAAACAAATCGGTAACATTGCGGTAATCGTGGTAAAGCCCTCCCTTTAACTTGACCGACGCTCGGAGTCTAAGCATGCTTTCTCTAGCCATGTACGAGGTAATCACTCCTTGATTGTACTGTAAAACCTTGTATGGATTACTTACTTCTCAGTGGATTCCAGGGCTCGGTTGTAGAGTGTTTGCTACAGATTGCTTCCTGCGTTGATCTCCACTGGTGAGTACCCATTCTTCCCAGTTTCTTTTTTCATTACCATCTTCGAATGAGCATTGCTATGTATCTGCTCGATTTGCTTAGAAATTAGGTCTTATGCATGTACTGTTTCACAGTCCTTTTCCCCACATATCACCGACATAGACCCTCCATTGATAACATTCCATGGGCTGTGGGTGAAATTACTGTCATTCTCATTACAGACAATCTTACAATCGCCAAGATTGAGCGATCTGTCTGCTACAATTCCTTGCCAACTTGTTTATAACCGGTTGTTCTCTTATATTTGCAATTGTGAGTTCAATAAGAGAACTTAGGCATCTAGATTTCCCTGCCAACCTCCTATTGTTTCTTTCTTTCAAAATCTCTTGGTGACAAGTAGATACTGCCACCGTATAAATCATTTTGAAATGGCACAGGACCCTATAATGGTCCACATGCACAGCCTAACTGAGGTAAGGCGGAAGTGTTTATAGAGCATCACCTAAGCTAATTAGCACACCAGGAAACCAATAACAACCTCTAGCAATTAAGTTACAACTATACTCAAACCAATTTTGTGTAATAAGAGACCCACCATGTAGAGGAGTTCATACCTTATTGATGCCATACAAAATATTATGAATTAGACATTCCATCTGCTAGAAAAATCCAAGCTGAATTTGTTGATATCTAGTTTGGTCATCAAGACCTCTCTAATTCATGCTAAGGTGCTACTACAAAAGGAACTAGGACCTTTACTTTTGAAGCATACCTTTCATAAGTGTTTAATCTCTCAGCTTCTTCATAGTTGATTCCCACAAGCTTTCATTCATTCCCACCTTTCACCTTATGAGAGGATGTTTTTAAATTAGAGAAACTAGATTAAATTGATTTGGAAGGTTTCGGTTGCGCAAGATTGGGTTATAAAGGGTGGTCAGGTTATAAGGAGCTCGTTGGGTTTAGGTTATGGTTCTAGTTTACGACATAGGATTTTTCATTGGTTTTTTAGACATAATTCAACTTCATAGGATTTTTTTTTCTAAAAAAAATTTAAATTTAAAGATTTTTTTTCAAGAATTTTAAACATTATAAATTTTTTTAAAGGTTATCTAAAATACACTAATGTCTTTATTTTTATCTATTTCTTTATTATTCTTTTTCTTCTTATTATAAATGATTTGATTCAGTTTGAAATTAATGAATTTGATGAAATTAATTGAGCTTTGAGTTAAATTTGAAAATTTCTTAATATTTTAAGAGTTTTGAGTCGGGATTGTGTTTGGACTTTGTCATGTAAATTTAAATTTCTTAAAGTAATAAAACGTGGTCATTCGATGTATAAGAACTAAAGAAACTTGTGTGTCATGCGTCTCTCCGTCGTCCTAAGCCCATCTGCAACTGTCATCTCTTCACCGCTAGACTGGTTGCCTGGTCACTGATAGTTGATCGCTGCTCGCCTTGTCGCGTGGTTGCCGAAAGTCATTGCCTGCTCGCCGGTTCTCTTTCCAATCCTTTCTAGGTTGATGTTGAGTAAAGTTGCAGACAGTACATGTATAATTTTAATGGTCAGTCATAAAAATGCGAATTCACTTAATTAAGTTGTGCATTGCATCATCTGGCTCTTGGGTTTGTCCTCTGTTTCTTCTTCTCTTAGTTACTATGTTTCTGTTTTATTTTTATTATTTAATTTATTGTTTTTGTTCTGGGTTTCATATTCCATTGATTTCCAATTTCTTCTGAGTTGTGTTTTTCTTTGTTTTAGCTTATTCAATTTTAAGTCATGCATGTACATTTATTGCGTGGCATTGTTCTTGTTTTAGTCATTGTTGTATTCACCTTATCTTAAAATGGTACTTTTCACTGGTTCCTTGAATCTGCTTATTACTCATGTATGTTTATTATTCACGTTCACTAGTTTATTCATGTCTGCTTACTAGAAACTGAAAGTTTATTCCCCTTCTCTTCGGTTGGTGGCCTCTGACATAATTTGCAGTGTCCAACTTTGGTTGACGTTGATCTATTCAAAATTTCGCATACAAATCTAATAAATTCCTGAGAAATAAAAGTAGATTACTGGTGGATTAGTCATGAATCAGGAACTCACGTAAACAATGAATTGCCTGATTGGGCTTTGGGTTGCCTATCCAGGCTTGATCAGGCTTCGGGTAGCCTGTCCAGACTCAATTGGGCCTCATGCTGGTAATTATTATTTTATGTTAGCTGATATTATTTGTTTTAGATAGGGCATGTATTGAGGTCAATTGGTTGAACTTGAATTTAATATTTCATTAAGTTAACGGAGGCCTGGAACTTTTCTGAGTGCAATGTAAATGTGAGGATGTTTGGTGGAAATTAGGAATCTCTTAAGTGCATTACTTGCTTTTTATGTGTTGGCTGATTGTTCTTTCGTGACTGCAGGTATAAGTGAATATGGTTGAATTTCAAATTGTAGATAAGAGGTACATTTATCTGCATGATCACAAGTATCCCTGCCAATCATTTGATGTGCACCATGTTGTAGTTCGTAAGAGCAATTTAAAGGGTTTCTTTCTGCGCTTCTTTGTTCTGATTCTTGTAACAAACGCGTTCTATCTGATCCTCTTCAACAAGGTATGGCTTAGCTTATGTTTCTTATGAGTTCTGTATTCTACCAAAGTTGAACGCTGGTTACTTTTAAGTGTATACTGAGGCTTAACTTGTTTGTTTTTTGGTATAATGGAAAGTATAGAACTACGCCAGACCTAACCCATCCAAGTGTAGAGTAAAACCCCCTACCCAAGGTTTTAAATTTTGAGGTGCTGCAGTTTTTGAAACCACTGCAACCGCTATTTGGGCGTGCTGCGGTCCTTTATAATTGCGATAATCTGCTATGAATTTCACCCACATTCTGTTATTAAAAACCTTGCTCCAGTTTATTTTATGGTGTTGGAGTGCTTACATCTTACTGCTTCCTTGGAAAGCCTATATCACTATTTTTAATTGTTATTGTTATGTTGGAATAGCAATTCTATTCTATTCTTGACTTTTTAATTTACCTGTTTGCATGCCTTCCCTTTATGCAATATTCATTGTTGCATTAGTACTTGATTCCTTTGTCATGGTAGCTGAGATTTGGAAAGCTGATCAACAGGGTGGATCAATAATCTTTTTCTGGAGCTTTCTGCTTGGTGCAACCCTTGTCAAAGTTATGATTTGGAGATCTATTATCAAAGGTGATAATTAGCTTCGTGGTCCACCTAGTTTGGGCTTTGAGTCTTTGTTGTATTCCTAATTTAGCATCCAAATTCAAGGGGCTACACATTACCCACAGAATTTGGGAAAATCTTAAATTATTCTGTTTCTTAGTTCATCTCTTAATGACTCAGAATCCATGTTGATCATGCCATCTTTTGGTGTTCAACTCCAAACACATTACAGAAGGTTCCTTCTTATCATTTTTCCTTCCATTTCTTGTTCAAGCTTAAATTATTTAAGAAAGCATACATGTAGATGGATGTAGCTTCTTGTTTAATTTATCTGTCTTGTTTTCCTTGCATAAACCTTCTATCATTCTATGCAGTGGAAGAACTGTTCATCGGTTCATCCCAATCAGCAAGATTTTGAAACCAGTACTGGTAGAATGTGTCACTCCGGTTACTTGTTACTGGAGCTTGTCACTAATTCTGTGTGGGGAAGAAGACCAGATATTGGTTTTTAAGGTATAAAGTATACTTGGAAACATGGGAAATTTTGGCTGAAGTATGGATTTAGGAGCATGAAAAAGGTCGAAAATTGTATGTGGGATTTTAAATCTGGCCTAATAATGTTCGAAAGATGACAATTCATGGGTTGCTAATATTTATATGTTTTCAATATCATTGTTCAGAAATTACGTCCTCCCTTGAAGATATTGGTCCCTGTGTGGAAGGCCTTGCGTGCTGCCACTGATAGAGAAGAAAGGTCAGACAGTTAATGTTAAAGGTATAAAATATTCTTGAAGGATCGATCCAACTCAAGGGATATGATTCACCTTAATTAGCTAAGAGCCTTATTGAGATCGCAGGGCTTGGGAGATAGTTTGTCAACGCAAAAATTCTATGCCGTCATGATCGTTTTCTTCTGCATTGTACACCATCAAGGCACCAACTTGAAGTTCAGCGAGAGAAGCTGCCTGCATTCATGGAGAAGTAAATTAACATTCCAGCCTTTGGTAGCTGCACTACACAAGCAATTGCACTGTCCACCACACTAAAAAGAGGAGCAGAGGAAATGAGGATTCTGATTAGCAATCCGTCGCTTGTGATTAGCTATTTGTGTTGCCTTTACGGTGACCCGCCTATCCAAATTGATTAGCGGTGGGAAGTTCTGGTCGAACTTTGATGATTATGTTTAACTTTCATTTTCTTTTCTTAATGAATTAATGAAGTGGAAGTAAAGTCATTTAATTATTCAGCAAATTCATCAAATTACGAATTGTACCCGTACTTTTGATGCAATTTGGCCATTCTTCATCAAAGTCAGGCTATATAAATTCTTAGCAATGTGATGAATACATTTGATTTTAATAAATACTGTACTAGCATCGGTTAATATTAGGTCTTATTTTGGGTAATTTTTAAATTTTATAAAAAGATCTTTAAATTTTTTTGAAGTTACAAAATAATCTTTCAATATATTGAGGTGTATTATAATTTATAATTTTACATCAATTATGCTATCAAAAATTACATATTATAATCAATTTAAAATAACTCATAAATGTAATTCCCAATTCATAAATTAAAAATACTATGCTTTTTTTAGATATGTCAAATAATACTAACAAACATGATAAAAAATGATACATAATTAATTACTTTTTTTGAAAAATTAAAAAGAAACATCAATTACTTATTTAAAAAATTGACTATTTTAACTTTTTTTTAAAAAAAATTATTATTATCGTTATAACTTGTAAATGCTTTTTATGCACCGTGTAATCACATCATTGCTCAGATCTCACTTTATCAATGCTTCTCATTTCTCAAGATTACTCAACTCTCAAAACTGTACCGTTTCTCTCTTCTAAGAAACTAAAACTCACCTCCACTTTGCATCGTTTCAAATTTTACGTTCTTCTTCTTTCTTATTTTCTAATTTCTGTTTTGCCCTTTCATTGTGACAGATTGTTTACTTTGTTTGTTGTTTGGAAAATAAACTCTGTTCTTTGTCTTCCTTTGGCTGTCATTCTCTTGAAGAGTGGAGATGAATCTAGGTGTTGCTCTGCAATCCTTTTTTTTTTAATCTTCCTCTGTAATCTTTTCTTTTGGTGTTGCACGAAAATGGTGACTAGTGTAGGTGGCAACGAGGCGGGAGTGTAGATGAATCTGGGTGGGCAGAGAGGAGAGAGAGAGAGATCGTTAGTTTTTTTTTTAACAAAAATACCCTTCAAATTTTTAAGTTTATGGTATTATCCGAAATCGTCGGTATCAACCAGTACCGACAACCGGTACCATTAAAGCAAGTTTCGTAGCGTTTTTCGGCCGGTACGGTATCTTTCAATCGGTACCGGCCGATATAGTACGAAACTCAAACCTTTGAATTTCTTAGTGCAGTCTTTGGAGGATTTTTATTCCGTAAGACGCATGAAGTGTTTAAATTTTTGGATGCTCTGCTCTTAGTCTTTTCTAAACCTCTTAATATGTATTGAAAGTTATGGACAAAACTGAAAGTAAGAAATAAATCTGACATACTTATTATTTCCAGATTAAATAGGACAGAAAGCAATCTCTTTTTTTTTTTGGTAGTCACATAGAACAGATTTGACGGTAATTATTACTTTCTCAAAGAAGGACAGAAGTCAAACTTCAGTTTAGATTCATTCTTATATCATATACAGCAGTATATATAGAAAAGAAGCATATGTAGTTGAAGCAAATGTACAGTGTAGTGAAGTTTGAGAAGACACAGTGTTAAGGGTTATGGATAAACTTTCTGGTACCGAATGCCCTCTAGTAGAAGACATTGTTGATGGATACACTGACCACAAAGGTGAACCTGCTCGTAGAAGCAGCTCTGGTAGATGGAGAGCATCGCGTTTTGTGATAGGTAATGAATAGAAGTTATAACAGTTAGTTATAATAGAAGTTATAACTAACCATCGTGTTATGTATACCTAGGTGCGGTAGTGGCAGAAATGTCAGCCTTTTATGGGATATCCGCAAATCTGATAACGTACATGATGGGTCCGCTTGGTCAGTCCACAGCGACTGCAGCAGCCAACGTGAATACATGGGGAGGCACGGCCATGTTGCTTCCAGTTTTAGGAGCACTCGTTGCAGATTCTTTCCTCGGATGTTACTCAACTATTGTCCTCTCCTCTATCCTTTACATCTTGGTATGCAATTGCTGTTAATGTATCTCTACTACATTTGACATATTGGATTAACTCTAGTCACTTGGCTTCATTTAATATAAATATATTTAACCTCAATATATATTATTTTTATAAAAAGAGGTTTCTGCATACATTTTATCTGATTTACCACTGTCGCAGGGTCTAGGACTATTGACCACATCTGCTGCTCTAACTTCTCTTCACGCTTCGAATTGTCAAGCCACCACAACAAGCCACTCATGCACATCCTCTGTCTTTCAAAACCTATTTTTCTTCTTCTCTTTATACCTGGTGGCAATTGCTCAGGCTGGACACAAGCCCTGCATACAAGCTTTCGGAGCTGATCAATTTGATAGTCAGAATCCCAAGGAGAGTGAAGAGAAAAGCTCATTTTTCAATTGGTATTACTTTAGCTATTCTGTCGGCATTATCCTAACCATCTTAACCTTAGTTTACATTCAAGATAACTTGGATTGGAGCATTGGGTTCGGAATTCCATGTATCATGATGGTGGCTGCATTAAGCTTCTTTCTTCTTGGAAACAGAACTTATAGGTATAGTGTTAGAAAGAAGGATAAAAATCCTTTCTTGAGAATTGGTTTGGTGATTGTAAGAGCTTTCAGGAACAGGGCCAGTAGTCCAGTTATGGAAAGTGATGAAGTGGAAGCTTACTTAGTTCATCAAAGTTCTCAACAATACAAGTAAGACAGATGCTTCCTTTCTTAGTTATTATCTTTGGACATTTTGGAGAAGAGAGTCACATGAAGTAGAATCTTCATCTTCGTGGAAATTTGTTGCATATAGTACATAGATACTCCTTAATGTGTCATAATCTAGATACGAATTCAGCTAACGTAGCAATTTTTGCATCTTCAATCCATGGAAGGTTCCTCAACAAAGCGCTATATCTACCAAACAGTTTAACAGACAGCCAAAAGCTGTGCAGTGTTAAGGGTGTGGAAGACACAAGGGCATTGTTTAGGCTTATTCCAATATGGACCACGTGCTTAGTTTATGCAGTTCTCATTGCACAAACCACAACTTTTTTCACAAAACAAGGAGCCACAATGGACAGAACCACTCTCTCAGGTTTCAAAATTCCAGCTGGTTCACTTCAATGCTTTATTGGAGTTGGCATCATCCTCTTCGTTCCTGTATATGACAGATTATTCATCCCTATAGCACGATCATTGACCGGGAATCCAAATGGAATTACAGTTCTTCAAAGAGTGGGAGTTGGTCTCTTTTTCTCCATTATTTGCATGGTAAATGCAGCTTTAGTTGAGAGGAAAAGACTTGAAACTGCCAAGAGTTATGGGATTGTTGACATGCCAAATGCTACTGTTCCAATGAGCTTTTGGTGGCTAGTACCTCAATATTTCTTGTTTGGTGCTACTTTCGTATTTAGCCTTATTGGTCTTCAAGAATTTTTCTACGATCAGTTTCCAAAAGAGTTGAAGAGTGTAGGCATCTCACTCTACCTCAGTTTTACTGGTGTTGGTTCGTTTCTGAGCAGCTTTCTTGTATCTGCCATTGACAAGGCAACATGTGTGGATGGCAGAGAGAGCTGGTTTGCTGACAACGTCAATCGGGCACATCTTGATTACTTTTACTGGTTACTTGCTGGATTTAGTGCAATTGGATTCATTGCCTTTTTGTCATTTGCTCGATCCTACATCTATAGGAGTTAGGATAGCTGATAGGACTTGGATTTCTTCCTATCGCATTCTAATAGCTTATTCAAGAACAGATATGTACTCGTAAATTATGGTATGAAATTATACTCTATTTGGAATTGTTTTATTGTGGTTTTCTGTATTGCTGGCCTGAAACCATAAATCGTTTTCTCTCTCAGTTATTTATCTACATTTTGAACCAACAGATGATCCACAAGCATACTAATCACTTCATAAAATTACAAAACTCAAAAACTAGTAGCTTCAGTTAATCCCCATGGCCACCCAGCAGCGGAAGTACTCCCTGTTTATCAGCTTCACAGGTGAAGACACTAATAACTTTTTCTATCTTTACGATGCTCTTTCGACTTTCGTAAAGGGCAAGACATAAACCTAAGGGCCTTCCACTTGGTGTTCGGTTGAACTTTTTAAGAGTAATATTGAACGCGACGAGACCCAAAAAATGATTGTTGTACCTGTGTTCTATCGTGTTAATCCATCTGATGTTCGGAAACAAGATGGAATCACATGGCAAAGAGATTGAGAATGTGATTACCATATTTTTGTCTTACCTGATAATGGTCCTTGTGGTTTTAATGGAGTTTGCGAAGATATGTACTAAGTGCTTTTGCCATTCTGATTTGGTTAACAGCAGACCAACTATAAAGCAATTTAGCAAGAAGCTCCCCTGGTTTGTCGATTCTTTACCATCTGCAGATTGTGAAAAGGGGGTTCATGTGGTTTAGACAAACATCATGGATCGGCATGGTTGCGCCAGTGGTGTTAACAAGCACATAATTCCGTACATATTCACCGCTTAATAAACGAGGTGACTTCCAAAATTTATAATTGAAATTCAGGAAGAGAATGCCTTAAATTAAGAATTTCTTTTTGGTCTTGCCTCCACCAACATCATTCTTATCTAGGCAAGAAATGTCTCTCATTTATCCTCTTAAGTCTTTTTTTTTAATTTTAAATTTTCTAAGTAACTTATTTTTTATTAAAAAAAACTGGGTAAAATTTTGAATTTGATTATCAGTATATTAATTTTTTCAATCTAGGTTAAATTTTTATTTTCAAATTAAAACTCAAATTCAAATTTGGGTATAATTTATCTTTCTTTCATTTTCTATTT
>JANITX010000006.1:1233415-1252169 GCA_027564395.1 Erythroxylum ulei
GTTGCCCAATCAGTCAGTTCAGTAATCAGTTGTCCAGTACCAATGAATCTAGGCAAGCCATAAAGGCATGTACACTAACACCCGTTCTACGGAAGCGGGATGTTACAAGTATTCTAAATATCAACTGATACCAAACGATGTTTAAACTTGGTATAATTGACCCTCTGTGTTATACTGATTATTTTAGTCCGGTACAAAAAAATATCCTAAACCCTATTATGAACAGTTATATACATTTAATCATCTCCAATATTGGCGTGAGAATGTAAGAGAATAGGGAACATAATCTAATAATCATTTTATGAGCTGACTCTTTAACCAGTAGAAAACAATGTCAAAATACTTGGTTAGGTAGAGCTTATGTTCTGTTCTAATGTACCCTTTTTTTTTGTAACAGTGCAGAATGTACATGCTCCAAAATTGAGAAATCTGACCCAAACTTCTGCTTAGTAGTTACCAATCTTGAAAGTTAAATTTCGTATAGAAACTAATAGAGTTGATAACTAAGCTTCTTGTTTCAACAATTAAGACAAATAGATATAGGTAAGTTATGTTGCACGCAGACAATATGCCAATAATGTATACGTAGGAAAAGAAGTATACAACAATATCATAGATATGCCAATAAATATACAATATGCCAGTCAATTGTCTTCATAAGAAAAGAAGTGAACAACAATATAATGCATACGCCAATAAATATGCAATATGCTAATAATGTATGCATAGGAAAAGAAGTATACAATAATATAATGGCATATGCCAATAAATATACAATATGCCATTAAAGTGTCTTCAAAGACTGAAAGCGCCTGATCCAATTGACAATTGTTTCCTTCAGGTCTAGTGTTTCTATGTCAAGTCCCTTTCAATATTGCATACTAGTAGGACCCTAGTTGTTGTTTTGTCGCATTGATATTAAGTGGAGATGGTTACACACTTTAGTCATAACTGGAGACTAATCAAGTTCATGCCCGGACAGAGCA
Organism: Erythroxylum ulei; assembly: GCA_027564395.1. Taxonomy (NCBI): domain Eukaryota; kingdom Viridiplantae; phylum Streptophyta; class Magnoliopsida; order Malpighiales; family Erythroxylaceae; genus Erythroxylum; species Erythroxylum ulei. The sequence continues at coordinate 1,234,402 of JANITX010000006.1, forward strand.
AGTAACCATCAAGATGTGGGTGTAAATACGTGTAACTACCTATTTAAACGTTGAAAAATATCTATGACTAATTACGAATCTGTCTAATTGATTGCTGACGTAAACAAAAATGTAAAACTGAAAGTTCAAGTTGCTCGATGGAGTTGATATGACAACCCATACCCGGAAGGAGATATGAAGGCTAACTCTGCAAAAATTCTACATTATTATTTTTATCGTGCAAATATATGTATTTAATTGCAGGAGTACAAAAACTACATTAACCGGGCTCCAATATAAATCCATCCATAAGTTGAAGTTGGAATCGTCTGTGTGTTTCATAATTCATTTGCAAAATGATTTCACCTTTTAATCGAAAGGAAATTTTTTAACAGTTTATGTGCTTGTTTGGAGAGGATTTTAGGATGCCAATAAGTAATTTTCTCCGCTATATAAATTTTTTTTAAATGAATGTTTGATTGTAAAATAAAAAAAGCACTTCTTTAATAGATATAACTTTTTTGACAGTCAAAATACAGCTTTTTAAGAAGTTCAAATTTGGAGCTTCTAGAAAAACACTTTTTTTGGTAGATTTTCAAATCAATTAATGAGCCTATTTTTAGTTCGTTTTGCCCTTATATTTTACACATAATTACCATAATACCCATAAATTCATCTTCACGTTTATCTCGCAAATTCATCTTCTCTAATCTCTTGAGCAGTTGTTTTCAATATTTATTTTAGAATTTATATAATATTATTTGTCCTTTTTATATATTTTAATATTTATTTTTTATATTAGTTTTACTTATGTTATAATCCATATAAAAGATTTGGTTAGATATAATTATATAATTTCATAATTATATAAATGAAATTATATGATTACTATGATTTCATTTATGTTTCATTTAAGATTTGGTTAGAGAACGCAAAAAAAGGATCCCAAAACCCATTCCTCTATTATTATCTGTTTTCTCTGTTTTTATGTTGTTTACTGACTTTGATTGTTGCAGTCTTCATTCCACCATGAGTGAGTAGCTTCCTCAAAACTTCAAGGCTGGGATTGAAATTTTTAGCTAGTATCTGTGGATTGAATCTCGGTTTGATTTATGAGTGGATTTCTTGGTTTTGCTTTCTCTGTTTTCATATTAACTTTGTTTGTATTGTGCTTGGCTAACTGTTATTTGAGATTAATTGTTACTTGAAGAACCGATAGGTGAAAATTAATAATGGAACCCCAAAACAGGGAACTTATAAATTTTAAATTTAGACATAGACTGAATTTATGAGAGAAAACCTAGGTTAGCAAATAACTTAATGGGTTATGCTTGATTGTTAGGCTACGATAGTAGATTAGGATTAATGCGTAATACTCTTTTAATATCTTGAAAAAGGATTTAAGAAACTCTAGACTCAACATCCTATCAACGAGAATTAGCCTCATAAATCACTCCAGGTAAAGTTTATAGAAAACGCTAAAGTGGAACCCTCCTTGAAACTTGCCAGATTCCATTTGGATTAATATCTAGAGATATTCACATCTTTATTCAACATTGGTTTTATTTATTTTTTTATAGTTAAATTTCTTAATTGAAATCCCCAATCTTATACAGCTGATTAGTCCAATTAATTGAATAATCCAAGCCTAATACTTACGCAATTACTCCCTGTGAGACAATATTATTACTATACTACTTGAAACCCGTGAACTTGCAGAGTACCATTAATTACTACGTGATATCTATAGTGGAAAGATTATTTTACCTTTAAGAGGAGGGGATTAATTACTCTTAAAATTCACATACAAGATTAGGATTTTTCATTTGTGGAGGATAACTAATTCAACATTAAGATTTACAAAAATATCATTTCTTAAGAGAAAGTCATTTCTCATTGACGTTAATACTTTTAATTAGTCAATTATTGCACTTTTTTCTTAATTAATTATTACATAGATTTGTCATTTTCATAGGTCATTCTGCAGAACAGTAAAAAAGGATTTATTGATTGATCGTGACATGTGTTATATCCGCTTTCTTCCCAACAAAATTACTTTATGGCCAAACTACGATGATATAGCTTTATGCTTTTGAGGGGAAGTACAGGTTACATAATTGATTGCATCCAATGAAAATCTATTGTTCAAGGGACCCATCACCATAGAAATGTGGAACATAACTGTCCACACCCCCACAAAGTCAGCAAAACTCATAAACCTCTGCAAAACAAATCCGAGACATCGGGCACAGGGAAGGAAAGTAGTGTCAACGTGGGTCACCCCCACAAAGCCAGCAAAACTCAAAAAACCTCCACAAAACAAAGCCGAGAAATCGGGCACAGGAAGGACAGTAGTCTCAAAAATTAGGTTGGCAAACTTAAATAAGTTGAACATTTTGGGATCTGAACGAAAACTACTTTCTAATCACAACTATTATGCCTATGGACGAATCATTTTCTATTTAAAATCTGATGAGATAAATGTGGAATTACCGGAAGTAAATGAATAGGCCATGCATCTTCACATTTTAATTTTGCAAGGTAGCATTGATATGAATGTCTAAATCCGACTCCAAATCTAATCCGTTATCTAACTCCAAAGAAAGGCATACAAAGTCACAAATGCTTCACAATTTCTTTCTAACTTTTCATTTACAATCACAACACAAATGCAACAAACCAGAAAAATTATAACAAAAAGTGAAAAAAAATACACCCAAAAAAAAAATCACAATCAGTGATTGGGTATTATTTCAGATTGGGTCGGGTTGGGTTTAGACCTGGGTATTATTCCGAAATCCGACAACTGCATGCATAGGTGACAAAGGACAGTCGGAGCAGACGATGGTGGTTAGTGGTCGTCTTAGAGGACGGCTGAAGGCTAATGAAGGTTTGGATGAGGCTCAATGGTGACGGGTTCGCATGGTGAAGGAAGATCCGAAGATGATCGCAGGAGAGGTAGGACATGGGAGCACCGCCAGAGAGTCATGTAGGTGGAGTTGGAGCACCACCAGGGAGAGGAGAGGACGAGAGCATGGGTGAGATAGAAAGAGGATGAGTTGGGTTAGGAGAGGGGGGGTGTTGTTAGGGTTATTTTTTATTTTTGCAAAATAATCCTTAGTATGTTTTAAATTTACTTTACCCACTAGTACTTGCGGTCGGTACCAAAGATGTTGATACAGTTCCATTTTTTGGTCGTTACGGAACAGTATCCAAAAGATTAAGCAAAATCGCTCTATTTATTTATAATAATAAATTCAAATAGAATCATAAAGACCGCAGCTTAATGGATAATTCCTATATAGATGCATATACAAATCATCATATAGGGACAGAACGACTCCAAATAAGCCAACAGCAACCGATGCTTAATTTCACAGGAGTGACTCCTCGTGGAACTTATACGCGCGTGAGGCTTATTAATAAGTAGTAGGAAATGAAAGTTTATTAATGTTAGTCCCGACGTCGGGCAATTGAACGAGCTAAAACATTGCCGACTGGGGCGGGTGCTATGCAGCATTGATGCTTACAGATTTCGTCGCACATATTAGGGATAGTATCCGTTTCTCCCCAGTCAAATACCTTATCGACCAACGAGGCTGCAAATTTTCCAAGGATGTATGATCCTGCAAAGCCACCCACAATTCCGGCCACCACCACAAACACCGGAGACGCTGCTGCACCCAACAAGCCCGTGGCTAAGGCGCTGTACTCCTAGAACCTGAGCAATATTTTCTGTTGCTGCTTGCAGCTTGTTGTCAGATGTAAAGACGTCCCACACCGCTATGCCGGCTGTGAAGATAAAAACGGTCATTCCTATTGCCCCTAGAGCCTTTGATACCTGATTCACTATAATTCTTCCCCTCCCGGATGCCTCGATGATAGCATGGTACACCTATATACATACATTCATTCATGTAAAATATTTAACCAAGGTTAATATTTTCTTTTTTACCTTTTTAATTGGGTAAAAAAAAAGGAATAGAGAAGTTGTTGAATAGTCAATAATTACTTGCAGCTTTTGTTCATCTTCCAGGTTCCTAAACAGCCCTTGAAACTCTAATTTGCTCTGATACCTTCAACCATTAATTTGAACAGTCAATGACAAGTGACCAGCATTGGATTAGCCAATTTGAGTATTGTTTTTATGATCCGAATTATCAACGTGATAAACCGAGAGATATATAGTTTTCAAGAGATGAATTACTTATACGTATAATAGTTCTCATCAGGAGCTGTGTTACATGTATGTTACCTTGTGACGAGTTCTCCGAAAGACAAGCCGGTGTCCTTGAGCAATTTGGCGAAATTGCGTGAAACAGGTCTACTTTTCTGCCTGACGTACTCCAACAGGGCGTTCCTGAAAGTGGTTGCATCTTTGGCCAGGCGTCCGACGTTGACGGCATTGTAGATTAGGTCATTTTTTCCATTGACTTCTTTCAGAGCTTTGATGAGGGCATTGGCATTCTCTTTGATTTTGTCGAGGTAGTGTCTTCGCAGGAAGTAGTTGCTCACGAACTGCACCGCAAAGTCCACAGCATACACCACATAGGAGAAAATGTCATTGGCAATGGAAGATAGATCCTTGTCCTTGTTCTCAAACTCTTTCTTCAATTGTCTCACAGAATCCAGAAGGCCCAGTATCGTATTGTAACAAACATTGGTTTCGCGGATGCAGTTGGAGCGTTGGACTTCAGAGTTGAATTTGCAGTTTTTTGCTGCCTCTTCTTCTTGCTTGGAAACGACCTTAGCAAGCTTCAGAACCTCTTCATCGTTGAGAATAAATGAGTCGGCACCCACCATTAGGGGGGAGAGAGAGAGAGAGACCTCAAGTAGTACTGGATACGTTTAATTAGCACCCGTGGAGATCCCTTTAAAGACTAGCCAGCCTTTGTATGTTTGACAATGCCATATGCTGCATTTTCCGTCTTCTTCTTTTTTTTAATTGGAAAACAAACAAAAACAATATGAATATATGGACGATTGTCGTCTTCTTGGTGATTGAATTTTGAGTTGATAAATAGATTCAGTTCAGGGAATATTTTGGTATTTACAGCATTACAAATCCTCTGTGCTAGAAAATGATAGCACGAGGATTTGGTCATGAAATAATTAAATTGTTAATCAATTTACAAATTATCCACAAATTTTTCTTCGCGTAAGTAAATAAAAAATCACAATTGTAAAATAACGAAGACGTGATGTTTGGTAATGTAGTTCGGCACACTTTGCCTACGTTTGCGGAGTCCTCATTCAGATTAATTACTTCTACTGTAGTTCACAAAAATTACAAAATATTGATCTACCTCATACGACTCAATCTATGTAATCGACCCACAATCTAACTACCCGTGAAAGATCTTCACGCCCAATAACACGACTGACTCATGTTAACCTCGTCAGAGGATTTTTCTAACTATTTCTACTCAAAAGCAAAGACAAATAAAACAAGAACGCAACAATTTCAGATCTGAAATTCTTCACCAAAAAAGCCAAATAGCAGCACCAACTATATATGTACTCATCTGTGACAAAGCCTTCTTTGTGCTGCAATCATCAGTCAACTTCAAGAACTCAGATAAATCAACAACACTTCACACTTCGTGGACTACTTATTAGAAAGAGCTGCTCCAAAAACCAACGCCAACACAATCAGTTCAGAAAAGATCGAAGACCAAAAGAGAACAACAACCCCTCAAACAATTTTTCTCATACGTTTTTCACCCAAATACCAGAGCATGTACGCAGACCAAAATTACCCTACACATATGTTTCACGTCAACTGAAAACAACCAATTCTTCTTATTCACGCAACCTTACTTGATTTTCCTTGGAAGATTCCTTTTCAAATAGGGACAGTGTAGGATCAGCAATCAACAACCGAAAATTATACTAATTAAGATAATATTTCCAATTCAAATCCCAAGCACTTATCCACTTATAAACGATTGCAATCTTTAATACCAAATTACCAATTAAGGCACATCTTCAAGTATTATTAAAATTTTTACGTCCAATAAAAATATCAAAAATAAAGATAGGATATATTGAGCATAAATCCTAACACTTTGTTTTATTAAATTTTATTTATATATTTACGTAAGATAAATATAAATGCAAACCAGATTAAAAAAAACACAGTAACCGCAAGACCTTGTCTACTTTACTTAATTCTGTGCAACTTCTTCACCAACCTCCAGAACTCGGAACAGTGAATACATCTATTAAGGCTATTAGAACAGAGATATTTAAGGCTATTAAATTACAAACAGTAATCAAACGTAAGGACCGCGACTTGATGATAAGGATAAGCAGCTGTCGGGTGTAGCTAACTTCCACATTTAAGATTGTGTCATTCGAGTCATCATGAACAGTGGTGGCATGAGATTTCAATGATCTGTTCGTCTTCATACCTAACCACCCAATGTGACACGTAAAACAAAGTAGATTCAGAAGATTTAGATAAAAGGAGTAATTAATGGCTGATAAAAAGGAAGGCTCCTTAGTCCTTATCCAAAAAAAAAATAAAAAGGAAAAAAATTTACCAAGCCGGGGTTCTTTTGTACTTTATTACAAGATCATTACTGCATGGTTAACCAAAGCTAATGATGAACTGGGCAGACACCCAGTTCAATGCGACCTCTCGTCACAACTTTTGTGTGAACGCAAAAGTTTCTCGAAAATGTCATCTCATTAAAGAGTCATTGTTTCAGTATTTACTGCACATATTAGCTGTTTCTTGGAAGTACTATATATTAAATCTTGGCTTCTTCCAAAGTATTGACAGATAAAAGCCTGGAGGCCAAACGGTTCTAGGGTTTGTTTGCTTGCATGAGGCAGGAATAATCAAATGTGACCAGGTGATGCTGACCAAACTTAGGCGTGCCCACGGATTGAGTCCTACCACCTACAACCATCAGATTAGATGACCTGATATCCAGAATTCCTTATCATCTATGTGGCTAACATCAGAAAAGAAAAAGAAACGTCAATAACACCTTCCAAATATTAATTTCTTACAATTGACGATAGATTGATTTACTATCTCTGTTTCCCAATTGAAATACATTCCGATCGATTTGACTCTTGTAATCAGTGGTCACTATGGTGATATATACATAAGCTCGGTAATTTTACATAGAAAAGCAATCAGTAAGTTTGTTTATGAGCCCGGTCTCAATTGACGACATTGCCTTTGATAATGTGAACATTTTCCTTCAGTTTTCGCATTGAAGATTGCAATTTTATGTACTTGGGAATTTCAGATTTTGGTAGGGAAATTAGAACAAGAGAGTTTGGACCTTCGTGATGACATCTGTAATAGAATATACAGTTGAAATTATTGTCGTAATCAGAAAAAGTAAACCAGGAAGCTAAATTTTAGCCTAGGATTAGGATAGCTTGATTGTTATTACCATATACCTAACCCAACTAATTAACATTGGATTTAACGTCGTCTCAACGTTGCTTATCGTGCAAATTAATGAGTTTTAAAATTGGTGCGGCACATAGTTTGGACGTTTCGCTCACTGAGACTAGAATCCTCTCAGATAGAGTCTCAGAGATAAAGGCCAAGGCATCGTTTCATAATCTTGAACATGGGACTACAGTTAACATTTACCTTTCTTTTGTTTAAACTTTAGGTACTTAGATAACTGATGGCATGTTCTACAATAGTATAGTGGGGTACAGTTACTACTTTCCAACAATTTTTTTCACATATCTAACCCAAAATCTAAGGAATTTTTATTTCTACGAGATGTCGGGATCCAATGAGCTGAAAAAGACTCGATCCCCCGAATTTTATAAAAAAAGAGACTATATAATATATAATTATTGTTTAAAACTATTGAGTGGAAATTTAAATGATCGGAAGGTGGACTATCCTCGCCCTGAAGTCCAATTCTAAATAGACTGAAATTTAATATTCTAATGTAAAGTTTTTAGGTTAAGTACAAGCTTCAGAGGTGGAGGGAAGACATAAAATAATGCCAATTGAGCTAAAGCTGATCGACTCTAACATCTTAACTTTTAAGTTGGATTATTAAACTTTTAGTAAATAGAAAAAGGCTCACGACGAGTTACGGTCTATACATCTTCCTTTCGTATGATTCATGACTTGACATATGTTCAACATTTTCAAACATATTAATGCTAGATGTCATACAAGTCTCACTTAAAACCACTTATAAAATGCTAATATGTTTTGAGAATAAACAGGTATTGCTCGCTAATTAAATACGTAAGTTAAATTAATGAAAGCATTTTGTTAAGCAAGGATCAAAACAATAGTTACGTACTATAAGTAAATGACAATAGCACCAACTGAAATAGGGAAGGCTTCTTTAATAATACTTCATTGCTTGAACTCGAAAGCCAGTGGATATGAGAGCACAACTATTTTAGGTAGTTTGTACATTTCAAAGACAAACACAAGAACACAATTCATGCCAAGTGATACCATGCGCTCGATCAGTTTCCATCAAACTGATTGTCTAACGCAAGCAAACGATAGCGACCGATCCTAATTGTAAAAGGCCACCCTATGTTAGTATTCAATTTATTGCTTCTTTTAACTTGCCTATAGATCGATGGAGATCTGAAGATAGATTAAGCAGCTGGAGGTTAAGCTGATGGTTAGTGCTTCTACTTCTAGTTTTAGTTAATAGACAATTATGTACGATACAAATTATGGGTACCAAATACCTACTAATTAATATAGTTGACTTTCACGTATAACCACACAAAACATATATACTCAGCTCATAATAAAGATAACAGTGGCTCGTGTTGAATATAGAGAATCAAGTGGAATTCCTCATTTCATGTCTTATAAACATAAGCTTGAATAATGCTGTAGGGGGAATAAATTCAAGTTATAGTTGGCAGTTGGCACAATTGTATAATCACGTCATTAACTTGTTAGTTAGTGGCAGACATCGCCTCTTGAGTTCTGACAAATACGTAACAATCGCTAGCTGAAGTTCATGGCCTAGTGAAATAATATGTTTACTCTTCTTTTGATAAAACTCAATCTAGACTCGTCCAAAAATGAAAAAAGAGCCAGGCCAGTTGGATGTTTTACGTCTTACTCGCAAAGTAGCTATTTAAGGCATTCAACTACTTGGAAGAATTTAAACAAATCGAGTAAGAAAGATCAGGAAATGCCTTATCAACAGTCAGTCTGTTGCTTGTTTGTCTTACATATATATATATATATCTACATATGTATGCATGATACTTTTCAAGTCATAGATACAATTCAACAACAATGATGATCAGCATTTTTTTTTTGTTTCGTAGCTCTTGCAAGTTGTATTCTTTCCAGTTTACCTCTGCTTTTAATTTAGTGGTGAAACTTTTTTCCTCTGTCAAACTTAACACAGACAAAAATATTCCAATGTCTCAAGTGGCCGCAACAAAGACATATATACCCAAATTTACGCAGTTTCTGATTGTATTGTTAAAGACTTTAATGCTTTTGCAGACGATATGCAAAGGAAAGGATGCGAGTCTATAAGGACAAGGCCAAAAATCTGCAGCTTGTTCCTATCAGCTGATAATGACTTCCCTAAAATAATTTAAACCAACGGCTGGGATCAATCCCATCATGTCAGTGCTTGCAATGGCTGTTAATGGACTCTCATCCAATCACTGTTGATACACGTTCTCTTCTAGGATTGGTGTTGCATGGATGATGATGATCATGTTTTACTAGTGTTATCATTCTTTAGTAACAGGAAATTCATTTTTTACCCACATAATAAAGGCGGCCTTGATTCATTTACTATTCTAACATAACGCCGTTGAAGAAAACTTGGGGGTGATTCTTAAATTTCAAGTTTCCCCTTTTTGTCACTTTCTAAACTTCTACCTCTTCATTAACATTTTTTAGTTCAAAATCTCAACTTGTTTTGGGAATAAAAATTAATTCTTCACATATCTCCACGTCAGTTTATATTTTATAGTAACTTATAAACAATTAGAGACAGTTGACAATTCTCCTAACCCAGTTAGCACTTTTATGACATAACATGTGAATGAATTAAGAACATTTTGCACAGAAAATCATGTCTCCACGTTTCTTAAGCTTTTTCCAATGCAAAAAATAAGGAAATTGAGATTTTTTATTAGCAGTTAATATGTACACACTTACATGCCCCACAAGCAAGGAAGAGCCAACAGATTGAGAATCATTCAGTACAGGTTCTTCTGTTATAGGACCTCAAAATTCGTTCAGAGTCGTAAACATAATCGATTAATCATAAATGAATGAGAAAAAGGTAACATCTAAGTTAGGATCAAATTAACAGATTTTGTACTAATTAGATGGTTTCAATCCCACTTTGGACTTCTGAAGAAGAGAGACAAGGGCTAAGCCTATGATCATTACTATTAATCTCCTTCTCTTCAGCATCTAATGGAGAAACACATGGAGTTGTTGTAGAGGAATCAGAAGAAGAAGAAGAAGTGTAGAAAGACAATGGTGATGAAGGAGATTGAGAACCAGAAGATGAATCAATACTCGAATAAGCAAAGGCAGTACCTACTAGCAAATCGACGAATGCACCAATAATATACCCGTGATTGCTCTTTCCGTTCACTTTCAAGTAAGAAAACAAGAGGTCTTCAAGATCTTCCCACCCTTTTAATTCGTAAGCTTTGACCATCTCTTCCATTGAGTTCTTAAAATCCACAAACGGGTCTTTGGACTCCATTGACATAACCACAGTCTCTTGGAACGGAAACCCTCCTGCTTTGGCCTCTTCTAGGATTGAATTAGTCTCCCCTGGCTCGAAAAATAGCCTCTCTGATGACCTAACACCACGAATCACCGTCTCTATGAGCTCGACTCCCGACTCGTCTGTTTCGGTGCAGAAGCTCGTTGACTCAGAAGAGTTGGTAGACAATGACTCAGGCTGGTCAATGACTATGGTGGCAGCATCCAAGTAAGTAGAGTTGATGGTCTTGAACATGTTTTCACGGCCAGCTCTGAAGGAAAGGGTTTTCGGTTGGTGGCAATAAGTAGGCCAGGGCCATAAGGATCTAGAGTCAGCGTTGGCGGGGGCGATGTTGGAAAGGAAATTAGGGAGCTTCATCTTCTTGCCCATGTATGTCTTGGCTTTGTGTTTTACACTTTAGGTTTTAAGGTTGAAAAGATGCAGAGATGACGAGAAATGGGATAATGGTAATGAGCTTAATTAGTTCAAATGGCTACGAGGGAATGTGAAATTGGGAGAGGTGTTTGAGTTACGATTTTTCTTGTTGGTGAGTAGGGCATCAATGCTTCGTCAGAAAGGACCGTGAGAGGGTAGATCTTAAAGGAAGGTGGATCCAAGTGGGAGGGAAGCCTTTTCTTTTCGTTTGTCTTTTTTTAGTCATCCTAGATTTGGAATTAAATAGTTCAATTCAAATCATTGAACATTAGGGTACATGCATGCTCTCTAATTTTCTGATATATCACCTTTAATTCATGCACTGTCTTTGCCCACTCCAAAACAAAAGAATAAACACTATTCAGTTAATGTTTTTTCTTTACATTGATACGTGTTATACTTAATAATATAACAAGAAAAAGATGTAAACAACTACTAATCGGAATTATTATTTTACCGTGCTAACCAGTCTCGTGACGAGATCAGATTCTCTGTCCAATATTATGGTGTCTTATTGTGTCCAATAAATTTCAACCATTTATTTATGTGGGTCTCGCATGAGACCCACAAAATAAATGGCTGAGATTTTATGAGACAAAATAAGATAGAATAAAACTGGACAGAAGATCTGGACTCCCTCGTGATACTGTAATAATAGAAGTTCAAAATCTCTTCTTTTACTTGTACTGGTCCTCAACGTAATAAAAAGACCCTAATTCATGTAATTATTGGCATTGTAACTTAATATTAATTAACGAGCGTGAATATAACAAGACCATTAGAGTTACTTCACTTGTGGAACAATCTGCTCTGCGTTATCTACGACAGGCAATCACCTCTGTTTAATCTTTCACAAGAAATAGGAAAAACAATACAGAGATTCTAATATTTGAGTTTAGTACGTAAGTGACACTTACGTAGTGATGATTTGTGTACTATGTCCATTCAAAGACAGTAGTCGCACTTAGCTGCAGTTGCTAATTCCCATTGCTTGCTTAATTAATTAAGATCTAAACCATTTCGTATGAACTTTAGTGATTAAAAATTTAAGAAATTGAAGCAGCCACTAATGACAACTACTACAATTTCCGTGCCTCATGTATAATGTTTAAGCAAACACGCATAGACATAATAAATGTAGACATTTATAGATGCCCCGAAACTTGAAATTGGCATTTGTATCAATAAAGCCTAAAGAGAACATAACAGCATTTTGCAGAGTAGATTGTTATAGTGAGATTAGGCCAGAGGAGAGCTTATCCTCTTCCTTTTCTTTTCCACTCCAATGCTTTCTTCATTTTCCTAAGTAAGTTCATGAGCTTACATTTAACAATCATATTATGTTTGCATTCTATAAGCGAAAAGATTAGAATGATAGGCTTGAAGTCTATTGAGATATTATTAGAGAAAAATGGAGTGTTTGATAAGCACTTTACTCTCCACTGCTACTGCAGATGGGAAAACATTACAATACTTTGAGCAATGAGATAAAAACTACACATAGTAGCAGTTTCGTAATTATGGGCCAATTCGAGCATTCAATTTGATAATTTTGCTATTTTTTGGTAATTTTTGATTCCACAATTGCTTTTATAGGAATTAATCTTTGACGCGTCATTTTGAGCTTCATTTTTGGTAAAATTTGAGTTTTAGAAATATTTCAGATTTTTGGACATAATAAGGGTTTTCCTTGTATCTTTAAGATTTCTGCCTATATAAAGGCATTGTAGCTGAAAGTCAAGACAATTTTTTTATTAATGAAATAAGAAATCCCTTTCTCATCATTCTCTTTTCTTTTCGGTATTCTTTGCGAATCAACAAAATTGAAAGAGTCCTATATTCCTAGATTTCGTGAGCGATTCAACAGGTTTATAGGAGACTTCCGCTACGTTAGTTGGTATCAGAGCTAGGTTCATTCCTGAACTCAGGGTGAGAGGAAGAGCAGTTTGTCAACAACCTATAGATAAAGTATACGAGGGAGACGACCTGCGATAGATGGAGTAACATCTAAATGAGTAATTTAATCAAAATATGAAACAAATGATGGAGTAGGTGATGGAGCAGATCAACTAGAGGTTTGTTGGACTTATGGGAGGTCAGAAATAACAGGGGAGGACAGATGGATACGAGGAGGAAGAAAACGAAAGCGCTGAATCAAGTGGTAGTGAAGGAGAGTATGAAGAAGTTCCTCGTAGGCGTTGCAAAATAATGGAAAAGAGGATAATCGATGTTGGGAATCGGAGATGTAAACTGAAATTCTTGAGTTCTATGGGAATCTTGGTCCGAAAGAGTTATATGGAGTGGTTGACAACGACTGAGGAGATCTTGGAGTTTAAGGAGGTCCTAGAGAATAAAAGGGTGTCTCTTGTAGTTACTAGGTTCAGAGTCAGAGTTGCGATATGGTAGAAGTAATTAAAGATGACACGTTCAAAGATATGGCAAAAGTAAGATTAGCACGTAAGAGAAGATGAGAAAAAAGATACGTGATGAATTTTTGTCATACAATTATCAGCGACTGTAGTATCAAAGGTTGCAGAACTTAGAGCAGAGTAGTAAAACAGTAGATGAGTATACTACTAAATTCTATCAATTGCTCATTCATAGTGAGATATAGGAGATGGAGGACCAGCTCGTTTCAAAGTACATTGTCGGGTTGCAAGAATAGATCCAGGACATGGTAAACATGTTCAACCCCATATTTGTGTCAGCGGCTCACCAGCGGGTGTTGGTAGTTAAGAGACAAGTTCGGCGAATGGGGAGAATTTCTCTTACGGGTCCTAACCACTTAATCAATGCAAATCACGCATCAAGCAGTAGAGTGAATAGGTAAACAAATCAAAATGGTGGACATAATAAAGGTGCTACCAGTGTGAATCCAACCAATAGAGTAACTGGAGGCGTTATTCAATGAGGACCAACTCGTTTCAAGGTACATTGGCAGGTTGCAAGAATAGATCCAAGACATGGTAAACATGTTCGACCCCTATTTGTGTCAGCGGCTCACCAGCAGGCCTTGATAAGTAAAAGACAAGTTCAGCAGTTGGGGAGAATTTCTCTTACTGGTCCTGACCACTTAATCAATGCAAATCACGTATCAAGTTTACTAGAATGAATAGGTCAACGAATCAGAACGGTGGGTAGAATAAAGGTGCTATTGGTGTGAATCCAGCCAATAGAGTAACTGGAGGCATTATTTGTTGCTTTGGGTATAGTGAACCTCGTCATAAACAATCTGAATGTCAAAAAATGACAGCAAAGAAGGCACTATTTGTGGATTATGTGGAGGGAGATGATGAAGACACAGTCATTAGAGTAGAACCAGAATTTGATACCAAGGAGTATACGGAGGAGGCGCAAGTTGAAGGGGATACGAGTACTGCTTTAGTAGTCAGACAGGCATGCTTAACCCTTAAAGCTATTGTTGGCGATGAGTGGCTGCAAAACAATATATTCCAATCCATATGCACCATCTATGGTAAGATCTGCCGCTTTGTCATTGATAGTGGTAGCTGTAAGAATAAAATATTTGTAGAGGCTGTCAAAAAATTGAATTTAAAAACTAAAAAACACTATGCATCATATAAGATGGCTTGGTTAAAGAAGGGTAATGAGATTATAGTGTCTCAATGTGCTTTGATGTCCTTTTCTTTGGGTCCTAAATATAGAGATTCTGTATAGTGTGATGTAATTGTCATGGATACTTGTCACTTGCTGATGGGGAGACCTAGCAGTATGATAGGCGGGTGATACATGATCATAGGGCTAACACGTACAGTTTTGTGTTTGAGGGAACAAAGATCGTACTATTGCCTAGTAAAGGGGTGGAAAAGAGAAAACCGACAAGGGATATTAATAACCTATTATCTTTGGTTAGATTTGATGAAGTATTGCAGGGGTCAGAAGTGTTGTATCAACTGATCGGGAAGGAGGTTGAACCAGATATGTGATTGCACTACAGACGGTTGTCTAACTTCTCAATGAATTCAGTGACGTATTTTAGAGTGAGTTACTTGATGGTTTTCCACTGTTATGTGATATTCAACACCAGAATGATCTTGAGCCAGGATTCGTGTTACCAAATTGTCCCCATTATAGAATGAGCTCGAAGGAGCATGAGGAGTTGTGCAGTCAGGTGGAGGAGCATTACCAACCTTATTGATGCCTAATAAAGACTGTTCATGGCATATGTGTATGTATAGTAGAGCCATCAACAAGACCACGGTGAGTTATCAATTTTCTATTCCTCGCCTTAATGATTTACTTGATCAGATTAGTGGTGCTATTGTATTTTCTAAGTTGGACTTGAAGAGTGGTTACCATTAGATTCGGATTAGGCTCGGTGATGAGTGAAAGACAGCCATCAAGACACGACAAGGGTTGTATGAATGATTAGTAATGCCATTTTATTTGTCTAATGCATTTGGCACTTTTATGCACATGATGAGTTAAATTTTTAGACCTTTCATTGGAAAATTTGTTGTTGGTACTTTGATGATATATTGATTTATAGTCCTAACAACGAAGTGCATATACCACATTTGCGGGAGGTTTTGTTTATCCTTTGTTGGGAGAAATCTTATGCAGTAGCAAAGAAGTGTGTATTCATGACAGATAGAGTCCTATTCCTAGGGTATGTAGTTTCTAAAGACAAACTACATGTTGACGAGTCCAAAATTGAAGTAGTGAATCAATGGCCACTATCATAAAACATCACAGAGGTCCTCAATTTTCATGGTTTGACGTCTTTTATGGGCATTTCATTCCCCACTTTAGCAATATCATGGCCCCAATCACATACTAGTTGAAGATAGGCAAGTTTGTGTGGACTTACGAAGCTGAGGGAGCATTCCGTTTGATAAAGTAATGCCTTACTACAACACTGATATTAGTATTGCTTAACTTTTCCTAGTTATTTGAATTGCATAGTGATGCCTCAAAGGTGGGCATTGGAGTAGTTTTGAGCCAGAATAGTAGACTAGTGGCATACTATAGTGAAAAGTTATCTGGATCCAAGCTTAATTACAGTACCTACGATGTGAAGTTCTACGCTGTTGTACATGCTGTCAAACATTGGAAGCACTATCTGTTCCACAGAGAGTTCATCCTCTATTCTGATCACGAAGCCTTGAAGCACCTCCATAGGCAGGATAACGTGACGGTTGGACATGCCTCTTGGGTTATATATTTACAGCGGTTCACTTTCGTGGTGAAACATAAGGCGGGGGTGACAAATCTTGTGGTATATGCTTTGAACTGTTGAAGGGCATTGTTGAGTAAAATGAATTTGGAGGTATTTGGTTTTGGTACTTTTCGTGATTTGCTTGATGCTGACCCATAATTTTTTTTGGTATTTTGAGTGTTGTGCGGGTAGGAGAAAAGATGGATTTTGTATTACAGGATGTGTTTCTATTCAAAGGGAATCAAATATGTATCTTAGATTGTAGCCTGTGATCGAACAATGAGGGGCATGTTGGGCATCATCGCACTCTACAGCTGGTCCAGGCCTCCTACTTCTGGCCCACAATTCGAAAAGAGGCAGAGAAGTATGTCCAATGTTGTCGAGTGTGCCAAGTCTTGAAAGAGGTGGCAACCGATACGGGGTTATACAGACCATTACCCATTTCAACATAGCCGTAGGTTGATATTAGTATAGAATTTGTACTGGGATTACCTCATACACAGCAGGGTAATGATGCCATCTTCGTCGTGGTTGATTGGTTTTCTAAGATGATTCACTCCATCCCCTGTAAGAAGACAACTAATGTTGTTAGTATTGCTTAACTATTTTTTTGGAATGTCTATCGTTTGCATGGGTTACCAGAATCTACTGTCTTAGATAAGGACATCAAGTTTCTTAGTCATTTTTTGCGCAACTTATAGAAAATGGTCAATACATAGCTTAACTTTAGTAATGCCTATCACCTTCAAACAAATGGGCAGACTGAATTTGCCAATAGATCTTTAGGTAATTTGTTGTGATGTCTAGTGGGTGATTATTTGAAGAGTTGGGATCATAAGTTATGTCAAGCAGAGTTCGCTTATGACCATGCTATCAATAGGAGTACTAGTTTCAACTCATTCCAATTGGTGTATTTTGTTGCGCCTTGGGAAACCCTAGACTTACTTCTTGTGCCACAATGGACTCAAATTCATGGCAAAGTAGAGGATTTTGTGGGTTCACTATAGGAGGTTCATAAGAAAGTCATTGAGAACCTTCAACAGGCTGCTTCCAAGTACAAACAAGTTGCTGATCAGAAATGAATACACATGGAATTTGATGTTGGTGACTACGTTTAGGCTGTTCTCACTCGTGATTGATTTTCTGTAGGTGACCACAACAAGTTGTTAGCTAAGGGGCTATTTGTTTCCGTTTTTTTCTTCCGTTTTTGTAAAAAGAAAAATAGGTAAGTAAAATGTGTTTGGTTTACTCTGTTGTGATTTTTTGTTTCTGAAAAAAAACCACAACAGTTTTACAGAAACCAGAAAACACCGTTTCTCTAAATTTTGACAACAAGTTTTCTTCGACAGAAAAACAACATATCCCTATTTTTTATCTCAAATAATAATAATAAAAGTACAAAATTTATAATTAATAATAATAATAAGATAATTAATTTGGTACAATAAAATTAA
>JANITX010000006.1:1325620-1335841 GCA_027564395.1 Erythroxylum ulei
TTTAAAAGAGAAGGGAACACCATGAACATTGGGTTCGACTTGCTTAAGTGAAGTATTTCCTAAATCAATCCACTGTTGCAATTTTATTTTAAATGTCCAATCCAATTGAAATCTGATACTTTAACCGATTTCTGTCATTTGATTAAATCTAGTCGTTTTAATTCATACCTTGCAATTTTCATATTTTCTTGATTTACTTATTTTATTTTATTTTATTTTCAAATCAATCAATTCTTGATCGTCTGAGTAATTTTTTTCACCGTTTAATTTAATTTTCTTACGTGTTGGAAATTTTCCCTTGGGTACGATATCCGGTTCTTACCGATTTATATTACTTGTCGATGGGGTGCACTTGCCTCTAATTGGTCTAGATAGAATTTAATCTATTTTGTTTTGTTTAGACCGCAACAATTAAGTACATGTATAACTGTATTCAATGCCTCCCCCCAAAAAGACTTTGGTAGCTTTGCATGTGAAAGCAAGCATCTGACTCTTTCCATCAACGTTCGATTCATCCTTTCAGCTACTCCATTTAACTGTGGTGTCTTTGGAGGTGTAATTTAACGTCGAATTCCTTGAATTTTGCAATAACCATCAAAAGGTCCGGTATACTCTCCACCATTATCTATTCGGATAGCTTTTAACTTCTTCCCAGTTTGTCTTTCAACTGAGGCTTGAAATTGCTTGAATACATCAAGTACTTGATCTTTCGTCTTCAAAGGATAAGCCCAAATTTTTCTGGAATGATCATCCACAAATGTTACAAAATATGAAGCACCACCTAGTGTTTTTGTCTTCATAGGACCACACACATCTGAATGCACCAATTCCAATGGACTCTCTTTTCTAGAAGGTGAGGAGTCCTTAAAGGAAACTCTATGTTGTTTCCCAGCCAAACAATGAGAACATTTTCTCAAATGCACATTTTGTACCCCAGACAAGATTTTCTTCTTTGCAAGTGTGGACATGCCTTTCTCACTCATATGACCAAGCCTTTTATGCCATAAATCAACTGTATTTTTATCCACTATTGCATTTAATATGCTTTTAGAGAGCTTAGCCTGCATGAAATACAGTGTTGAATGTTTATTTCCTCTAGCCACTACCAGAGATCCTTTGGTGAGTTTCCATTGGCAATTGTCAAAGGTATTGCAAAACCCTTCATCATCGAGCTTACCTGTGGAGATCAAATTCAACTGAAGATCTGGAACATGTCTGACATCTTTTAAAACCAAATTGGTTCCAATAGATGTCTCCAAAGAAACATCTCCAACTCCAATTACCTTAGCCATGCCATTGTTGATCGTCTTGACAACACCATAATCTCCTAGTGTGTAAGATGTAAAGAACTCCTTGTGAGAGGTAGCATGAATGAAGGCTCCGCTATCAATAACCCAACTAATCTCTTGTTAAGCAAAATTGACAATATTATTTTCCAAAAGAAGGAAGAATGAATCTGTAACCATAGCAGCTTTGTCATCACCACTACTATCATCTTTCTTCCCATCTTTATCTTGATTCTTTTCCTTCTTGAGCTTTCGACAATACTTTTTGATGTGCCGTTTCTTGTGACAATAATTACACTCTATATTGGCAAATTTGTTGGATCTTCCTCTGCTCTTTTCTCAAATTTTTGGACCTCTACTCTGGCTCCTTCCCTTGGGGGTTATAGCTAAGACATCTGATTGAGAAGAATAAGAAGAAGAAGTCCCTTGTGATCTTCGCCTCATCTCCTCATTTAAGATTCCACTTTTAACTGTTTCCATCGTTACAACACCATGTGGAACAGAGTTGGTTAGAGAATCTTCAAAGTCTCCCAAGATTCTGGAAGTGATGCAAGTACTAAAAGAGCAAGTACTTCATCGTCGAATTTAACTCCCATGCTAGAAAGCTGATCCACGATCCCTTGAAATTCATTCAAGTGATCTACTAAGGAATTTCCTTCCCGGTATTGCAATTGTATCAACTTTGTCAGGTAAAATAATTTATTATTACCAGTTTTAGAAGCATACAGCTGCTCAAGTTTATCCTATAGCGCTCTGGCATGTGTTTCGTTGCAGATGTGATTGTAGACGTTGTCTTCAACAAATTGCCGAATAAAACCACACACTTGTTCATACTTAAACTCCCACTCTTCATCAGATTTATTTTCTAGCTTTTGAGTGCTGAATACTGGTAAATGCAACTTCATCACAAATAGAAACTCTTTCATTTTGTTCCTCCATATATGCTAGTTGGTGTCGTTAAGGTTGATCATCTTCTGTATTTTTCCCTCCATTGTTCTGCAAAGCTAACTTGTCAGAAACTTGGCTCTGATACCACTTATAGGGAGATACGAGCGATATTAAATATCGCAGCTGAATAACAGGAGCAAATCTCCCTCTTTGTGCAAACGTAATAGGAAGGAGAAAAACTTAAACAAAGGAAAAAATACTGAATTTATAAAGGGTACATGCTGATAAAAACTATTCACACTAATCCTATGTGTGACACATTCCTCACAAAATTGAACATAATTTTGTGGCTAACCCTCTCAAGATATTCCTCACAATTTTATACCGAAAATTGTGGCTTGACTCTTACACACACACTAAATATATTGCAGCACACATTCATATATATAGAGAAAAGAACCGCCTCAAAGTCACTTGCCGCCTCAATTCATGGTCCTCCATAATTCCTTAACAGGCAAGAATTCATATGGTCAAGTTTGACCATGAGATGGCCATGATATATATGTGGCCTTTGCTATGGCCATGTATCTTTACAAGCAAAAGTTGCATTTGGCTTCTTCCACTTTTAATATTACTTAATTCCCATTTGAGCGAGAATCTCAACATTAATCACAAGACCCGATGAGGACGTTGAAGATTTTTTAACTTTTGTCTTTACTGTCAAAGATCTCGAATCTACCAAGTATTTTCTTGGTCTTGAGATAGCTTGATCTTTTGCAGGAATTTATCCTAATTAACGAAAGTATATCCTTGATATTTTGCGTGATAATGGTTTATAAAGAGCCAAACCAGCTGTTATCCCTCTCCTTACCAACATAAGACTTCGGTCAACTACAGATTCTCCTTATTCGAATGCAGATCAATATCGCAAGTTGATTGGTCGTCTACCTTATCTTAACCTTTCATGACCTGACATCTCTTTTATGGTACAAGAATTAAGTCAGTTCATGATTCTCCATAAACCACTCATTGGGATGCTACAGTCTATGTTCTACGTTATCTCAAAGGTTGCCCAACTACAAGTTTGTTTTTCCTTTGCAACTCCAACCTCAATCTCAAAGGATATTATAATGTTGATTGGGCTACATGTCTCTTTACTTGCAAATCAATTACAAGTTACTACATTTTTCTTGGTTCATTGCTTGTCTCTTGGAAAACCAAGAAGCAAACTATTGTTTCGTGATCCTCTCCCAAAGCATAACACAGATGCATGGCTACAATAGTCTGTGAACTCCAATGGCTCACTTATTACTTGAAGGATTTTCACATTTCGCTTGAATTACTGATTCCTTTATATTGTGACAATCAAGCAGTTTTACAAATTGCAGTTAATCTTGTGTTCCACAAACACACAAATCATCTTCATATTGACTGTCATCTCATTCAAGACAAGGTTAAGCAAGATTTTATTTAACCAACACACATTTCGTCTACACTACAATTAGCAGATTTGTTTACTAAACCTCTTACAGTTCCTATCTTAACTAAGCTATTTTCCAAGTTGGGTTTGGTTGATTTTCACCAACCTCCAACTTAAGGGGGGATGTAAAATATATAGAGCAAAGTAGAGTAGTATTTAAGTTAAAACTTAGCTTATAAATTTGTTAAAGAAATGGTTAAAGTTAGTTAGTTTGTTAACAACCTTTGATAGTTAATATTGCTCAATTGCAATATGTATATAAACAAACTCTTTTAGTATCAATAATAGATATAGCAAATTCTTATTTTGCTTCATTTAGCTAAATCTATTCACTATATGTAACTAGTGTCCATAACTATGAGTCATTATCTCTACTTTTTGCATATTTTGAAATCTCTACTCTAATTTCCTATTATGTAAGGCTCAATATCTTGTTTGTGCTAAAAAATAATATATTAATTTGGATCTAATATACATCTTTATGTGGTCTTGTGGAGTTAAATGAAGAAGAAGAAAGACAAAGGTAACTATATCTTTGGGAAAAACCAAATTCTTAAACTCTTTATATAAAAAGAGATATTTTTCTAGTGAAAATTTTGAACTAATATATGTATTGATGAGAAATAATATACTGTAAAAATAAAGTAGTATAGCAGAAAGTAAAGAAGAATACAAGAAAATTTTTAATGAAATTTAGTTAATTTAGTATGGTTATATTCTTATAAACATAACAAATTTAAACCTCAGATAACAACTAATAATAATATTCTAATATTCGACTATAAGGATATAACACCCATAATATGTCTAGATCCCTATGCTCCTTATGGTTTGATTTTCACCTAAAATGATAGTAATAACTTACGTAGTGACTTAAATTACTGGAAAATGATAAACACAAATAAAGTTAAAGTACTTACTCTAATTTTAATAAATGATTATTGAACTCATTACTTGTGCCTAAATCGTATCACGTAAATTCAAAGAACATGTCAACAATTATAAAAATGCAAATATTGCATATAATATCATAATTTATTTTTAAAACATTTTGTACAATATACATTAGTGTCAAAACTAAAAATAACTTGTAATATTTTCCCTATAATGGTTCATGTCCTTTTTGTGCTTCATAAATCTTGGTAATCAAGGTTAGTTAACATTGCAAAAGTATTCAATTATGCCCTAATCTTAATCCTTGTACCTTTAGTTTTAACTATAACTTTCTTGACTCATAAGGCTTCACCTTTCCAAAAAGCCTAAGCCACAATCTTGCTATATTTTATCAATATAACCACCAACTTCCATTGCTAATAGGAGTGATGAATATTGTGGTTATTGCTAGTCTCTTGCTTCCTATGACAATTTTTTCATACTCATTCGACCACTAAAACTTCACACTTAGTTATTATAGTGAGCTAACTTCGCTTCTCCACTATCTTCTCCCTCTTTGGTAGTAAGTTCGGCTAGTCCTTTAGGAATATATCATAAATCTTTCTTAGTACCTAAAACTAGTTTACCTCTGCTTCTTATTCATTGATCATACACCAAAACTACCATGTACCCATATCCCTCAGCCTACATCCTTTGCTCACTCTAGTTGACCTCTTTTACAGAACCAGGCCTCTTTGTCCTTAGACTACCAAAATTTAGCCACTTTTATTGACAATATGAGGATGCATATTGCTTTTCAAATTAATCCATACGTAGTATATGACATCTAATTCTCACTTATTTGTAACCATTAAACTAATCAATAACTTTATCCTATTAATTCTCATGATACAATTCCTAAATATATTATTGATAACTAGAGCTTTCAAATAAAACTGCATGTCCATCTTAAGCCTCAGACATCATAACATAAAGCATTCATCCACACTAAACACATGCACCGGAATTTAAAGATAAAATGCACAATTTCAGTCACAATTTAATTACATAAATGCAACTTTGTAGCATATGCATAAATACATATGTAGGCAATATTCAAATAAATATATTTATTTTTATTTAATACATATCAAAAGGAAGCAATATTGTAATTGATGTTAATGCATTTAAACTTCTTCATTTTATATTTTGTATCTGTTTAATAATAGACAATACTGAACATATTATTTATTTATTTATATAAAATTTTGGAAAGAACCTCTTTACTATTTCTAATATATCAATGTTTAAAGAATGTAAAAACAACTTTATTATAAAAATATACTTTCCAAAAACATTTATTATAAAAACATTCATGTACGGTACACAATGATGAAAGCAACTATTATTTATTAAAAGTTAATCTATGTTATAAAAATTTAAGTATGAAATAACAATATTTTTAATATATATTTATAAGAAACTTATCATATTTAATAAAGATATATACTTATGATAAGAATATTATAACTAGTCCAAACAGGCGTATTATGAAAGAGTACGTAGATTTCATTTTAAACATTTATTATAAAATTTAAAAAATAACATAAAAGTAAAAATAATATGCGTTTATAAGAACTGAAACTAATTTTAAGTGTTATTTTCATGTATTTCAAAGACTTTTTAGTTATTTTCTACATGCAATGCATTATGAGAAGTGCATTAAACTTTTTTAGTTAGGCTAAATATACAATACAAGAATTTTAAACTTTCTTGAAATTATATAATATAACTAATAATTATACATGTAATTTTTAGTATTTTTTGAATTTTGTCTTATATCTATAAAGAATTAAAAAAAAGATTGGTACTTCGTATCAAGCACGTAGAAAAAGTAAAAACTTTTAATTTAGAATTTATTATCTTTATTTGAACTTAATATTTATATTTCAATACAAGTATGTGAATAAATAATTTGCTTAATATTTTTATTATAATTTACAAAATAATTTAAGGTCTATTATCAAAATAATTTACATTCACAATATATAAAATCAATTTAAACTTAACTATATCCAAGTATTTCAACCTTTTCTTTTATAAAATTTAATTTATTTTTACAAAAAATTATCTTATTAAATTGAAACGAATTTTTCATAATAATCGATGTAAACTGCTTTCTAAAAAGA
The DNA here is from genome assembly GCA_027564395.1 of Erythroxylum ulei. Lineage (NCBI taxonomy): Eukaryota > Viridiplantae > Streptophyta > Magnoliopsida > Malpighiales > Erythroxylaceae > Erythroxylum > Erythroxylum ulei. The sequence continues at coordinate 1,332,337 of JANITX010000006.1, forward strand.
TACATAAAAGAACATATATTAAGTATAAATATTGGATACTTATATTCATAAAATAGTAATTATATAATTAATTAGGTTATTTAAATAAATATAAAAATGGCGTAAAAATATCTAGTGTAATTCTAGCTAATAAATAAAGAGAGTGATAATAGTTAGTCTCTTACAATAAGACTTGAAAATTGTATGCTTTCTATTTAGAAAAAAAAAAAATTCTGCTTGAAGTGAAATTCTTGGAGGAACCGACGAAGGAACTCGAGAAGTCAAGTCGCATTGAGCTTATATAAAATACGAACAGCTATTAGTTATTCTTATTAATGATTTTAAATTAACATGATAAAAATGACAAGTACATCACGTGAAAAATATTTATGACGAGTACAAACTCCAACTCCACCGATAGAATAATCGAGTCTACGTACGTGCCATTCATTGTCGACTGCTCCTTGAAGGAGATGTGAGTGGGTGGCTTAGCCTGTAGCAGTATGGGACTATCTTGACAAGCAAGGCTTCTATGGTGTGAAGAAAATGGACAAATCTTTACCCTTGAGAGTTCTTTTTTTTTTTTGAAAAATGAAAATTGATTAAGAAGAAAAGAATGATACAAGAAAGAAACAAGGAGTTCAAAGGAAAGACCTAACACAAAATATGCAAGGAAAGGAAAGAAGTAGACCTATTGAATGCCAACGAAAAAAAATTACTACATTACATCATCAGAACACCATTAATATTGTGAATAAAGAGTTCTAGCGTGATCAGCTAGGTGCTCCTTTGAAACCTCATCTGAAACTGTGCGTAATACTCCCGAAGTAACCCTGTAACCTTAATGTAGCGCGAACATTGGAGCTGCAATTGTGAGATAGATTTGTAGTTATAATAATCGCACGATCCTCTTCTATTAATAAGGATATTAGATCATCTTTAGTAGATGCTTGATGCTTGAAACTTCGAAGGTTTCGCTCCCCCCCATAGCCTTTAAATACATACTCTCAAGACAATAAGACGAAAAGAATGCTTCGCTGAGAGACCATATGTTATCTATGAGATAGTAGTAACTGGATCCCTCCAATAACATAAAGTAGTGATATGGTCCCATATCGTCTTGTTAAAACCACATTCAAAGAAGAGATGATCGCATGATTCAAGATGCGAGGAGCACATTAGACAATCCTTATCGGTATGAATATATGGAAGGCGATTAGCTGTAGAGAGTTTGTTTTGTATGGCCAACTAATAGATGAAGGAGATTCTCAGAGTAAGATGTTTGTTCCAAACCTTAGTAGCCCATGAAATTGGGATCAGTGCTTGCATAAAAGATCACAAATAAGTCTGTTTGTGAGTTTGCCAATTGGTATATCCTTCTAGAAAAAGATATCGAATTCTTGCAGAGTGGGAGGATAACTAGGCTGATATGACAATAAGCTACGAGGAAATCTCTATATACAGCCCTCTATGAAATCATGCATCCTTGTTTGCAGATAAATGGCAGAAGAGGCTTCAGGGATCAATTGTAATAAGGGACCCTGTCCAGACCAATTGTCAAATCATAAGGAGATTAGATGACCATTTTTTAGTTCGCATGAGCAATCCTGTTTGACAACATCTCGCAATTTTAGCAATTGAATGAGGAAAAAAGAGTGAGTACCTTTCGGTTTAATCGCCCATATACTATTTCCCCTGAGGAAGTAGACATGCAGCCATTTTATCCATAAGCTCTGCTTGTCCTCCAATATCCACCATAATCTTTTAAGGATTAAAGAATGATTTGTAGTTTTAATAGAGAGAATGTTCAGTCCCCCTTCTTTTTTTGAAAAATTAATATCTGCCCATTTCACCTTTGCAGCTCCAAGAATCCCATTAGAGTGATTCCACAAGAAAGACCTAAAGATTCTTTCAATTTCTTTGATAATACATTGAGATAAGAAAATATGGGAGCTCCAATAAATATGCAAAGAATTGAGGATAGATTTGATAAGCTGAAGCTTACCTGCATAGGAAAGGGATTTGTTCACCCAAGACTTAACTCGCTTCTGGATCTTGTCTAAGAGGGGTCGACACTCAACAAAGTTTAGTCTCTTAGTGAAAATTGGAAGGCCAAGATATAATAGAGAAGGATTTTGTAATCTCATTCCGATTGTCGCCACAACTAGATTTTCCATGTTCGCTGCACCTTTTGAAAGAAGGAAGTGACTTTTGTTTTGATTAATATGAAGGTTAGACACATTCTTGAAAGCATTGAGGGTACGCATATAGGAAAGAATGGACTCCATATCAGCCCTACAAAAAAGAAAAAGGTCGTCCGCAAAATAGAGGTTAGTGAGATTAAGCTTCTTACATTTTGAATGGTGTTTGAAGTTGGGATTAGAGATGGTCTCCTTCTTAATGTAGGCATTTAACATTTCCATGGCAAGTATGAAGATGTAGGGAGATATGGGATCACCCTGTCTGAGGCCCCTGCAACTTTGAAGTATGTGGAAGGGGACCCATTGATAAGAGTCAAAAAGGAAGCTGAAGTGATACATTCCATAGTACATTGTATGAACAGGTTTGGAAACCTGAAGGCTTCAAGCATATGTCGTATGAAAGTCCAGCTGATACTATCAAACGCTTTATAGAAGTCTATTTTCATTGTGCAATTCGAAGGGCTATTGGAGGTGGAGTAGCCCTTTAACAATTATTGAACATTAAGTACATTGTCTCTGATGAATATATCCGACAAGAAAACACTCTGGTTGTCATTTATTGTAGGAGTAATAGCTTGCTTTAATCTTGCGGCCAATATTTTCGAGATCACCTTGTATAGGAAATTGGTACAAGAGATGGGACGGTAGTTTACAAAGTTCTATGGATTTGCTCTTTTGGGGATCAAGCATAAAAAGGTTTTGTTGATTTCCTTGAGAAGAGCTCCATTTCTGAAGAATTTATTGATAGCCTCCTTGACAAAACCGCCAATAGTATTCCACAAATGTTGGTAGAAGAAACTATTAAAACCATCAAGACCTGGAGTTTTCTTATGATTCATAGCAAAAACACATTTTTCAATCTCACCATCCTCCACTAGCTTGCTTAAGAGAGTAAAGGCTGAATGAAAGACTTGTTGCAGATTTAGTTGATCTAGCTCACCAATCGAGATATTTGTTGACGCTGCTGTACCAAGGGAAGCGTTATAGAATCTGAAGGCTTCGTCATGTATCTGCTTTGGATCTGTGATGATATTCCCAATAGAGGAAGAGATTGTAAAGATTTTGTTACAGTTGTTCCTGGCAAGAATGGAGTGATAGACAAATTGTGTGTTTCTGTCCCCATCCTGTAACCAATCACTCTAGCGACACATTTGTATTTTTAATCTCCGATTACAGGCAACAAGGCTCTTTTTTCTTTTCCTTTTTTTTTGGGATTCACTGTAACATCCCGTTCCCTGTGAGAGCTAGAATCGTGAGTGTGTGATCACTTAAATTGTGCAAGGTCTCGGGATCTATTACCGGTTAAAAATTTGGCCCATTTGATG
>JANITX010000006.1:1346365-1356417 GCA_027564395.1 Erythroxylum ulei
CGCGAGGATTTTCGAAAATTTTCGTTACCCGGATGTCGGACTTTGTTTCGGTTCGATGGAACCGTTTGTTCGCTTTCGTTTGTAAATCCGATTATGTTTTTGCTTCTGTTTGTTTGCTCCGAGTTTTCGATTCGATTCGCCAATCATTTGTTTTCCGTTTTACCGCTCTTCCGGTTGGGGTTCGGTTCCGAGATCGGGTCCCAACACTCCGACACAATGTAGTTTTGTTCCAGGCCGCCTTATTACTGACAACATCATCATCACCCAGGAGGTAATCCACTACATGCGAAGGAAATCTGGGCATACAGGGCTTATGGCTATTAAAGTGGACCCAGAGAAAGCTTATGATCATCTGTCGTGGGCTTTTATTTAAGACACCCTCATCGATGTCGGACTTCTTATTTCGCTTACCAACCTCATTATGAAGTGCATATCTACTGTCTCCATCCAAGTTAACTGGAATGGGGAGCTCAGCGACACCTTTACTCCTACCCGAGGCCTTCGACAAGGGGACTCGCTTTCTCCTTACCTCTTTGTCCTATGTCTAGAGCTCTTGGGCCATGCGATTGGCCAAGCGGTGGCACACGGTCACTAGAAGCCGATCACTTTGAGTAAGCATGGGCCGCCCCTCTCACATTTATTCTTTGCGGACGACCTCATTCTTTTCGCCAAAGCTTCACGGGATCAAGTGATCGTCATTCGGGAACTGTTAACCTCCTTCTGTAAGGCTTTGGGATAACGTATCGATCCCGCTAAGTCGCGTTGTTACTTTTCCAAAAATGTATCCTCCTCGTTGCAGCACGCTCTCAGTTGTGAACTGGGGTTCCAAAAGATGACTAATCTTGGACGTTATCTTGGAGTTCCCTTACTGCATCAGCGGGTTAGTTGACGCACCTATCAGTACATCCTAGATACAGTTCAGCAACGCCTATCTGACTGGTCCGTGCACTTGCGTTCTTTTGCCAGCTGCCTTACGTTGACTAAATCGGTGCTTGCTGCTATCCTGAGCTACACTATACAAACCGTTCGATTTCCCCGCAACCTTTGTGATTCCTTGGAAAAAATCATGAGGACTTTTTTGTGGGGGTCGTATCGAGGTAAGGCCAAAATCTATTTAGTCTCCTGGGATGATGTGTGCCAACCTAAGGAATTGGGAGGCTTGGGCATTCGAAAAATTCGTGAGATGAATGACGCTTTCTTAACTAAACTCGGATGGTCGTTAATCGCTAACCCTTCAGCGCTCTAGGTCCAGGTCCTCTCTGGCAAATACCATTTCGACACCAACAACATCCCCAACTTTATCAAGACTCAGGGCAACTCTATGGTCTGGTGTAGCATCAAGGCTACTTGGCCTATCGTGACACAAGGCTTGAAGTGGCGGCTCGACGATGGCACTCGGATGGGATTCTGGCTCGACCCCTGGGTTGCCGGTCTAGGGCCGCTTCTCTCCCACGCCACCCAACCTATTCCCGAGAGCTCTCTTCACCTTAGCACCCACTGCTTTGTGGAGGCCACGAGCAATTGGAATTGGGTCCTTTTCTAATCTTCCCTCCCCACGCCGATCTGTCACCTTATCTCGGGCACCTTCCCTCCTAAACCTTTTCTTGGCCAAGACCAGGTGATCTGGGGGAGTTTTGATAATGGATTATTTTCCATCGCCTTGACCTACTCCATGCTCATGGGCCATGATGCGCACTCGACCTATAAAATTTGGAAAGCTATCTAGCAATGGTCGGGACCTCAACGCATCCATACATTCTTATGGTTCTTAGCTCATGAGCGTCTCCTCACTAACCAACACTGGGCTCGTCGACACTTGACGCTTGACAAAATGTGCCCTCATTGCCACTATGAAGAATCTCCACTCCATGCTGTTCGTGACTGCCCTTGTGCTAGACAAGTGTGGGCCATATTACCAGTGCATCTTGCTACTACCGACTTCTACACTATGCCGCTTTGGCAATGGCTACTGACTAACCTGCAATAGCATCGACGTATTCTGGGTCATGATTAAGCAGTCATTTTTGGCACCACGTGCTGGTTTCTCTGAAAATGGAGGAATAGCTCTCTCTTCGATGATCATTTCACTCGGCCTCAGTCTCCTAACCTTCTCATTTTCTCTTTTGCAGATCAGATCCAATAGTCTACTGAGTGGCAGCACCGGGCAGGCACAAGACCCCCTCCTCGACACCAACAACTCATCGGTTGGAGCCCACCGCCTCCAAGTTGGGTGAAGCTTAACACTGACGAATCTTGCAATCGCTCCCAACGCTCGGCTTTTGCAACGGTCTTTTACGCGACAGTGATGGCGGTTGGCTTGGCGGGTTCTCTCAGCATCTCGACTGGTGCGACCCGATGGCAGCTGAACTTTGGGGAGTCTATACAGGGCTGTCGCTAGCTTGGGATCGGGGATTCCGCCGGATCGAATTAGAGCTCGACTCTCTTGCAGCACATCATCTTCTATCTTCTACGAGCATCGCTCACAGACTACCCACCCCATTGTCATGGGCATCCATGAACTGCTCACGAGGAATTGGTCTGTTTTTCATCGTCACGTGTACCGAGAGAGCAATAGATGTGCGGATTGGCTGGCTTCCCACGCAGTCCATTCCGATATTAGCGTTACCTTTTTTGATTTTCCACCTATAGGGTGCCAACATGTCCTCTTTGAGGATCAGTCGGGGACCTGCTTCCCAAAACTAGTTTTATAATTTCTATTGTTCGTTCCCTTTAAACAAAGAGATACAAATACACAAAGAAAACGAGGGAGAAATTGAATGGGCGAATGGGTTCATATTTAGATTGCAGACAACTTGAGCAATTATAGCTACTAGGCTCCTTTTCAACTGAACCTATCATATAAACCAAACCAACTATCTCTTCAGAGTTTGTTTGTTTCTATTTTTTATTTTTATTTTCTAATTTAGTAAAAAAAAAGACTTGTTTATTTGAACTATTTATTTTTGTTTTTAGTTATAGTTTCTTTCGATTTTTGAAAATTATGAAAACCATAATAAGTAGTTTTTATTTTTGTTTATATTTTTCATAATTTGATTTACTATCATCTAAATATATTATTTAATTATTTACTCTATTAATTATTAATAAGAACTATAAATAATTTAATTTAATGTATTAATTATTAATATTAATTATGAATAATTTAATTTTACTTAATAATTTTATTAAAATTTTGTAATTAAATAAAAAATTATTTTAATAATTATTAATAAATATAATGAATTTAAAATATCTTCAAAATATATAAAATTTAAATAAAAATTGGATTTAATAATTAAAATACAGTTAAAATAAATATTAATAAATAAATAAAAGTAATTTTAAATTATTTATTTTTTATAAATTAAAAATATTATATAATAATTAAATAAATTTATTTAATTAAAAATTATTTATTTTAATTTTTATTTAACATTTAATTATTATAAGTGATAAAATATAACTACATTCACATTAAAAATTAAACAAATTTTAGTTTTTATTTAAAGAAAAACAGAAACTAGAAATAAAAAATGAAAACTAAAACTACAACTGAAAAGTATAAGTAGAACCAAAAGACCTCTTAATTACTAGAAAATGACTCATCTATTGAATATCTTTCTCCACCAACAATTTAGGGAGTAGCTTTAGGGGTCGAATAAAGCCAAATTCATGTATCTATGATTTTATGTACATTTTAACTGTTGTCTCTTAGCATAAATATGTAGAAATGAAAATCTTATGACATAACATTGTACAACAAGTGTAAGTAGATTCACTACTACTTAAGATACACTTAGCTATAATGTTTATAAAGATTGTCGAATATAAGGTGAGCACCACAACTTATTCCTTTACTTAGTTTGAAAGAAAGAGATAGTTAGTGAACTAATCATTTAAGGGTATTGAAATCTTGGCTTCCAAAGCCTATGAATGATAACTCCAACAATTTTAGATAAGTATTTGGCAACTAGTGAAAATGTAACTATGTTGGTAATAAAGTAATATGTTTTTCTCATTGATTTTCTATAAGATATATAGTCTTTAATATATATCCTTTTAATGTATAAGATAAAAATGAATAAAATATACAATTAAAAAAAGTTTAGATCATATTTATAATTTGTTACCAAATGAAAATATTTGTAGTTGAGATTCTTTGAAATTCAAGAAATGTTATTAGCCCCTCTAAAATTCACGATGGAGTAAGATCCTGAGTTTGTCTCAAAGTCGATAAAACATTAAAGAATATAGAGTTTTAGTTATACTAGCATAGATAGAATTCTAACAGGGGAAGATTATCCAAAGTTAATTGGAGTGTCATATATCTTCCTAAGTAGCATGGAGGTTTAGGAGTCAACTCAGCTATTAGAATGAGCAAAATTTTGCTGGCAAAGAGACTTTGGAAAGAAAGCCTATGGGTAAGATGGGTTCACATGTTTCACATCAAACAGAAAACACATATGGCCTATCTCTTAAACTTCTTTGCAATCTTACACATTTCAATAGATCTTACATATGAGGTCCTTCATGCATCCTTATATCAAGCATCATGTTAGAAATGGGAAGAACACAACTTTATAGTTTGATAATTGGCATGCCTTAGGCCCTTTATATGTAACACTGATCTATTTATAGCTTTAAGAGGATCTATCATAGGGATACTAAAGTTCAAGCTTTGATCTGGAATAACAGTTGGCATTGGTCGTCCATATGTGTAGAGGAGTTAGTTCTGTTGTTGAACAATGGCCTTCATACCCCTCAAGTCAAACACAAGAAGATGAGATCAAATAAGAGCTTCACAAGTCTCACAAATATACAGCTCAATCATGAAAAGAATTTTTGATAAGACCTATGATCAAGTTTCAATTTTATAGATTAATATGGGGATCAGGTATTGCTCCAACTTACTCTTTCATCTTATGGTTAGATGCTCAATAGAAATTGGGAAATAAGGATAGTATCAAGTTCCAAATTCTTGATACAAATTGCCTTTTACGCTCTAGTGAATCTTAAACCTTAGACCATAAATTCTTCAAATGTCCTTAAACCAAATAACTATTTAGTGCTTTTCTCAATATTTTTGAATTGCAAGATAGGGATCCTAGTTGGATGAGTGCATTGGATTGGGTTAGCAAACTGAGATAGGCTAATAGAGAAGCTCAAAGGGTCTTCAAAACTAGTTTTGCTATATTAGTGCACAATATTTGGAGGACGAGAAATATTAAAATATTTGGAAAAGATTAAGAGTTCAAAGAATACAGTTGGAACCATTTATGGTTTAAACCAAGGATGACTATCATGAACAATACTAATCATCTACTTATGTCTAATGCTACAATTGAACATCTGTTGGATCTATCAAACTGTGTACCTTCTTCATTAGTTTGAGCTCCATTCTCAGGAGATGTAACTTTATACATTTTGTAATTTGAAACTTTTAAGTGAATTTATTACTTACTTTTAAAAAAACACTAGCAATCTGATCAAAAGAAAAAATATGTCTGATGAAGAGAGTCTTATTAGCAAGCAAATTTAAAACATAATGTAGAATTCATTTAACTCCACTAAGTGTTAGCAAGATAATGTAAAGAATTGAGAGACTTTATTTACCACAAATTGAATGTTAGGTCAAGTAAGATAAATGTATTAAAAGGTGCCAATAATGTTATAGTACTTAGTGAGATCAAAGAGCAAAACGCCCCAGTTTTTAGAGAGAGGAAGAGTGTACATGATGGGTGTGTTGGCAAGTTTGAATTTGTTAAGGTTTGTATGGAGAAGAAGGTCTTTAGTATATTGTGTTTTGTTAAGAAGAAGACCATGAGAAGTGGTTTTGGTTTCGTTTATAAAAAAAATGATGAATTAGACCTAAGTATTTGATAGAAAAGGTAGAATTAAGATCATTGATAAGAGAGGCAATGAAGGAGTGCGAAAACCTATAACCAAGATAGCATCCACAAAAACTAAAAGAAAAGTTGCGAGATGGAGTTTTATAAATGAAGAGAGAGTTTTTAGATTTAGATGAGGTAAAATTGAGATCAAGATGTTTTTGACTCAAGCAATGAAACCAAACGCAAAGAGTATGTTTGAGGATATAAAGAACTTTGTAAAGTTAAAACATATAATAAGAATGATAAGGATATGTAAATCTAAAAAGTTGAGATATAAAAAAAATATTTTTGGAGATAATTATGGAAAAAGACATTATCGACATCGAGTTGGTGAATGAACAAATTGTTAAAGAGGGTCAAGATAAGAATAGCGCATATATTTATGGGTTCGACAAATGGACTAAAAGTGTCATTGTAATCAATTACTAGAATCTGATGGTATCCCTTGGAAATATGATGAACTTTACAGAGCTTAAGAGAATTACCAGGACTTTGTTTTGTATGAAAGAACCATTTTCAACCTACAATGTTGGTATTTGACGGAAAGGGAACAAGAGTCTATATTGTTGCCATAAAGAGTGGTAAACTCATCAAGCATGACTTGACATCAATGAAAAATTTTGTTAGCTTTAGTAGAAGATGTGGGATTGAGAGTATAAGAGTTGTGTATTATAATAAAGTATGTGATATAGTTAGAAAACGTTTAAGAAATATGGGTATGATCATATGTATATGTGATCATGGGGAAGCAGGCAGCTAAAGGTGAGGTAGTGGGTTAAGTTAAGGAATTTAGAGAATGAACAGATGGAATCAGTGAGGAAAATGGTTGAGAAGGAAAAGGCAATTATATAGGAAAGTGAGAAGAGGAAAAAGAGGAAGAAGGTGCAATAAGAGAGGACTTGACATAGGAGAATGTATTTTTTAGAAAATGAACATTACGAGATATGTAAAATTTAAAAATGATGGGATCAAAGCAGTGATAGCCTTTGTATTGAGAAGAATAGTAAATAATGAGTAGAGTCTAGAAAAATACATACAATAAAAAATACGAAGACGAGAAAGAACAAATTTAGTATGAAAAAGTAGTTCATATGGCGATTAACAATAAAGAACAATAGTAAGTAGCAGGTTGATAAGATAGATAATAGTAGAGTAAGCTTCAAATTAGAAGAACTTAGAGAGAGAAGCATGAGAAAGAAGAAAAGTGAGACTTGTTTTAGTTATATGATAAATTTTGCATTCAACAAGACCATTTTACTGGGGAGTATTAGGGCAAGATATAAAAAAAATTAATCTCATGAAAAGTGATATTTAGATAAAAGCACCTTTTATAAATTCAAGAACTTTATTACAATAAAAATTTCTGAAAATGTGGAAAAGGGTTTTTAATAGTAATTTTAAAATTTTTAAAACAAAGACATGGGATTTCTAAGCTATGACAAAATCTACGTATAGCAACTAAAATCATCTACAAAAATAATAAAATATCCATAACTAGAAAGAGAAAGAGATAGAGAGAGTGCCTAAAATTATAATAAATAAGATATAAAAGTTTTGCAGAAATACGAGAAGAAAAGGAAATAAAAAGTGAATACTTTTTCCTTGAAGACAAATGGTATAAGAAGTTATGACATTTGACTTAGTAGATAAAAAATGAGATAAACTAGAGAGCGTAGTTCAACATAGATGACCAAGACATTGATGCTACATATCCTGTGAATTGAAAGTGACTGTGAAAGCAACTTGATTTCTAAAATATAAGGAAATCTTTACTAGTAGAGATTATTGTAGATGATTCCTATGACAAGTGATATCTTAATTTTGGGGTCCTTCATAACATAACTAAATTGATTAAATTCAATAAGATAAGAGCTATCAATAATAAATTTGGCTACAAATAGCAAATTATTAGAAAGATGGAGAATAATTAAAATATCACTAAAGTGAGGTGGACAAGTGTAAGTAAAAATTATTAAGGTACCAGTAGAAGATCTAGGGAGAGTATTTCCAATACTAACAACTACTTGATTTGAACCTTCATACAATGTGACAAATTTCATAAGGTGAGAATCATAAGTCATATAACAGTAACTCTAATGTTAAATAACCACTAAGTATCATTACTAGAATTGGATTAAGAAATATCTATATCAAATTGAATATTCATGGCACAGGAAGCTATGGTGAGGTTACTAATAATATTTTGAGTATCATATTAGTGATTATAAGACTCAAAGTATTAAAATTTATAGCTAACAGTAATGTGCCCTTGATTCTAATAAATTTTACATTGTGTTGTAGATTTGGATTGGTAAAAGATATTTTGGATGTGGTTTGGATACTGGGCCTAGTTATTATATTTGGAATATAGAAAAGAATTCTATTTATGGTTAGGAAAATGCGTTGAGTATGTACGAGGGCCAAATGACGCATTGGGGAGCCTAGCATGCGTTGCTCGACTGGTAACCTAGAAGCAATAACAACCTACTAATGCCAATTTGAGTTAGGATTTTTCCCAACTATGCAATTTTGTCTTGTAGTGCAGCTTATTCCTCCAGTATCGTCTCCCTCTAGTACTGTGTGAAGACAGGCTACCAGTGTATGAAGTAGCAAGCACCGTGTATGAAGTGATATAAGTTGTTACTCAGAGAGGACTAGCTTGCCTCAAAGCTTAGGAAACGAGATAGGAGATTTGCGGTGTTTAATGGTAGTGATAAAAAACTTGTGCTCCACAAGTAAACCATTAAGGGTAAAGAGAACAACGTCAACTTCAGGTATCTAGTCTCTTATAACAGTAAGCTCGTCGACAGTACTGAAGATGATCATTAAGAATTCAGAGATAGAAGTTAGTCCTATCTTGATAGAGTGTAATTTTTGTCGAAGAAGGGAGGATTGGGATAGGTGGATTAATTGCATGAAATATTGTTCAAAGGTCACGCAGTGGTCGCAGACAATGGCATAATCCATAGGTTTGCATGCAAATTGAATTGGACAGGGGGGGTAGTATGAAAACAGTATATAAGATGGTCGAATTTTTGCCATTTTAGATATTCTACAGATAACATATTTGAGTTGGGCTTCATTGTTGGTATTGTTAGGAGAGTACCATTAAAGTATCCATTAAGTTTAGATGCATTCATAATAGCTTCGATTTAGTTTACTCGTTGAATCTAAATATGTGTTCAAGAAATTAGTAATTTGATTGAATACTAGTATAGGGGAATTAGTTTATGACATTGTTGGTTGTTGTTAATATGTTTATATTGTTGTTGTAAGTCTAATGTTTGTGTTGTGTGCTATTGATGTTTTTTTTTATGTATTATTGAAAGCTATATTTTTGTGAGAGTATTATTGCAATATAGAAAAAAAATTGGATAAGGAAAGGTATTTTGTCTAGATATTGAATGGAATTTTTGGTATAGGTTTCTGGTACCATAAAAATGTAACTATGTTGAAAATAAAGTATTTTGTTTTTACATTGATTTTTTTGTAAGATATATTGTCTTAATATACATCTTTTTAAATGTACAATATAAGAATGACTAATATATACAATTGAAAAATATTTATATCATAGCTATACTTTATTAGCAACTGAAAATATTTATAATTGAGATTCTCTAAGATTGAATATATGTTATCATTTAGAGTTCGGATTAAGATATTCAGTTCTATAAAATGAGTTTTCCTTCATCAGGTAGTGTTCAAAAATTGGGACAAGATCTAATCTAGCATATAGTAAAAGAAAAAAGAAACTCTTTCGTTTGATTTCTTGAAAAATAAGGCTATTTAAATTTATAACACGATTAATGCTTACACAATATAACAACAATAATAACAATAACATCTAATGGAAATCCCACTAAAACGCGGGTCTAAAGAGGTCCAATAATACGCAGTATTACCCCTAATTAGTAGAGAGACTGTTTTCAAATGACTCACTTGAATGAATGAAAATGAAAATAAAAATAGAAATAGAAATAGAAAAATAAAATAAATAGCTAAATAAGTAAATAAATAAATGAAAGGAAAAAAGAAAACCAAAAAATAAATATAAATATAAATAAACATAAACATAAACATAAACATCATCATCATAATAATAATAATCATAATAATAATAAACTAAAATACAATAAAATACCTAATATATATAAATAA
>JANITX010000006.1:1523881-1536266 GCA_027564395.1 Erythroxylum ulei
ATAAATTAAAATATTATTATTAATTAAAATATAATTATTCATTAATTAAAATATTGCTACTAATTAATTAAAATATTATAATTAATTACATTATAATTAATTAAAAATAAATAAAAAATTAGTTACAATATAATTAATTGAAATATAAGTCATTGATTAATTAAAATACTCTAATTAATTAATTACAATATTCTAATTAATTAATATATTGTAATTATTAATTACATTATTTTTTATAAACCAACCACTATCAATGGTAATGGTAATCATTCCTTCCTCTTAACCAACTATCATAATTATAATGATAATATCCGTTCTCAATTCTCACTATATTCATTCTCATTCCCACAGTTTCATTTTTCTATTACTTATGACAAACACGATGTCGTACGTAGACGAAAACATGAATTTCGGTGTACCAGGACAACACAATCTCATGGCGAAACGCACTCCGTTTGTGCATAATAGGATAATAGGTAGAATACGATTGCCAAATATTAAGCTGAAAATGGTCTAGACATGGGATTCTAATACAACTATAGTAGGAAATTTTGGTATCAATAAGACGTCAAATTCTTCAACACCATACTGAAGTGCTGATTGGTTGTGGTGTATCCTCCATCAACCACGAGATTTAGTCCATTCACATACCTAGACTCGTCACTCCCCAAGTACACCGCCGCCTCCGCCACGTCATCCGGTTCTGGCACGACCCCTTTTAAAATTGCGGATTCACAAACCACCTTCTCCACAAAGCTTTTGTCTGTCCCCATTGCATTTCTTAGCAATGGAGTGGCAAGAGCACAAGGAGAAATGCAATTAACCCTGATTCCATATTGTCCCAATTCTACACACAAATTCTTCATTAACCCCACCACTGCATGCTTCGACATGGTGTAAGCATGCGGCGACTCTCCGCAGGACACTGAAGAAATACTTGCAGTGAAGAGAATAACACCTTTTCTTGCAGGAATCATAACCTTAGCAGCATGCTTGGCACCCAAGAAACCACCGTAAACGTTAACGTCGAAAACTCTTTTGAAGTTTTCGTTTTCTGAGCCTAGTATCGTCGGATCTAGATTGCCGGTTATTCCAGCATTGTTGTACATGATGTCCAGCTTGCCGTACTTGGCCATGGCCACATCCACGACATTTTTAACGTCAGTGTCACTTGTGACATCGCAATGAACATAAGTTACGTCTATTGAGCCAAGTTCTGTACAGAGGGATTGGCCAACATGGTCTTGAACATCAGCTATTATGACCTTTGCACCATGTTTAACAAATAGTCTCGAAGTGCTCTCTCCGATTCCGCTGGCACCTCCGGTTACTATGGCAACTTTGCCTGCTAACCTGCAACTCGGTATCAAATAGTAGCTGTGAATTATGACACTTAATTAATGGGTTTTAATATATTTATATCGAAGAAATTACACAAACGCAAGAACAAGAAATGATAAATGTAGTTAAAGCTAACAACCTTTGAGCAGAAGAAGCTAGTTTAGTGGAACCGTCCATGTTTAACTGCAGTGAGAAGGGGACCTCTCCTTCTTGCCTTTCTCTTTTGGTGTTTTGGAATGGAAGTCCTTAAAACTGTGAGGAGCTGAACCAAGTGTAGCAAACTTATACGCTACAAATCTCATGAGAAATGTTAAAACAACATTACCGTGACCAATCCCTTAAGATTGGTCCAACTAGTTATTGTGGTTGCTGTTATTTGTTACTTTTCAGTATGATGGAAAGTCTTTTTCTTAGATTCTATCATATCCCCCAAACGAAGACATAAATTTTAGTAGGTGGTGGTGGTCATGTCTTATATTATAATAAAATTTTATTATTTTATTATGCTGCGGCATTTTCATAAAGAATATACTTTTAATTCCTTACCTTGCAGGCCAAGCTCTAGATCAAAATTTGCGTGCTATTTGCGGTGGATTTTTTCAGGTCACTCGGTACTTATGATTGGAGATACATATCACAGCAATTTAGGTTATCAGGGCTTGTAAGATGTTTATGGGCGGTGGCCCGGTGGGGCGGGAAGCATGGCAAGTGGCAACCGGTTTGATCATTGGTGTGGCTGACGAGCTGCTAGCAAATGAAGGATCGACCTGTCCAAGAGTAAATGCCCAAGTCATAACAAGACACAGATTTAATAGCATGTGAAAAGCACATGTCTCCACTCTTCACAATTATGTGCGTATTGTGAACAATTCGCCCAGTACTGATCCCATTTCTAAAATTTGTTACTGTATACTGACACGCATTGCTCCAGGTTATACTTTTTATTACATGGGACTTAAATACGCTGCAAAATCTCCAAAGTAAATACTGATTTAAAAACTAAATCAAATAAAATAATATAAAAATAAAAATAAAAAATAGGATGAAAATTTTTATGTAATTTAATTATGCTTACATCTACGAGAGAAAAATAAAAAGAAAAGATTTACTATTTCAATTATAATAGAAGATATCATATTTAAAAAGTGATTTAATCTCAGACTCAATAATTGATATATATTAAAAAAATTCACTTTTATTAACCAGCAAAAGATGCACTTATATTTTGTAATTCATTTTTTAAGGTAACTAGTATTTATTAAAATTTCAACGACTATTAACCAAAATACAGAACATGGCTGCTTTTCAGCTAGTTTGGACGCTTCATATCCTTCCTGTTCATACTTCACCCTTCACATTTTGAATCAATCAATCATAGAATTTATCTTGAATTATATGGCCAGAACAGCCTTTTGCTGACTATTCAAATTCCTTTCCAAAACCATTGTTCCAGCGTTGGTTTCACTAGTAAGAGTTTTGAGAGGTTGTCACGGATCCTAGAACTTTTAAAAGGTTTTTCTTTTTTCTCATTTAACCTAACCTTATCTTAGTGCACTTCTATTATAAATTGTTTGTTGGTTTATGTTTTATAATTGATTGGTTGGTTGTAGTTTTTATAATATAATTATTTAAAAGTATTATTTATCATATGCAAATTTTTTAATTAATTGATGTAAAAGATAAAGTCTATAAGGTAAATATATATATATATATATTGTAAATAAAACCATGATAAAATCACAATTATAAGATTTATATTGTAATTAATTATTATCTTAAACTGTTCCTATTTATTGAATTAAGACTGAACATTAATAGAGCCTAAGACCAATATACATTATATTTCTTCTTTGTTAAGGAAGTTGTTAATCTCTGAGACTAAAGTATGAGATATTTAAATAAACGTATTGTTGCTTCTTAAAGAACAAGTTAACTTGACTGACCTGATATGAGAATTTTTTCTAAAACATTATTTATATGTCTATATGATGATTGTATAAGTAATTTTTTGATTTGATACTTCCAAAGTCTCTCATATAGAGATTGTTATATTATAATACTACTTATGACTTATCATTGTTAAGGGTAGCTCAAATGGTAGTTCTTAGATATAACATGAACTATATAAAAGTAGTTGAGTAATCAATATATTATTCATCCCCTTAATTTGATTAAGGAGAATCTTCTAATAGTTGTGATTAGTAAATGATACTTATAAATAGTTTTTAAATGTCATTAGTAAAATCAATCACTAATAGTTAAGAAATAATATACTTTGACTCAAGTAGAGTAAATGTTAATTTCATTTTCTATATTTGATTGAAACATTGTGTTATTAAATGATTGTTTTATACAAAACAATTATGTAAGAAATGGTGATTAAAATCACTTTGGCATTCATAATATTTAGGTGATTATGATATATTATTATATGTCAATCTTGATCTATAGATATAAACTATATAATTAAAAAATTAAAAATAAACTTAAAAGTTAGTTTATCTAATCTTAAATACAATTTAGGTTATACTTTATATCCATTGTCAACATATTTAGGGACTTAAAAGGTAACATACAAAGAACGATTGAAGAGCGAAAATATAATTTAATCATATTGGACTTGATTTTAAAGTTTGAGAACTTTTAAGATCAAATATAAGATATTTGATAAATAAGGATCAATATTAGATATTAGATCTTATTTAGACCAAATTGATCTTTAAAGTTAATTGTAATTCTGATTAAATTTTAATTGAAATTAGAATTAGATTTACACTAAAATACCAAAAGGTCCAAGTCCAATTACAAGTGAGCATAAGCATTAAAGGAGTTAACACTTGTTACTTACCTTGTAAAGTTCTTTCAACACTACTTGTAGAGTTCCTTCAATAAGATTGTATAGATATTGTCAGAAGTCAGACACTTATGTCGTTATTGCGGTAGTGATAGACCTATTTTAGAAAGTGGTTTATGGGGAAATTTAGGAAAAGAATCAAACTTTATAATAAGGTATGAATTTACGTTTATGTTTTATTATGTTTATGCATCAATCATGTTGTAGAGTTTAAAGTGATACTTGCTTTTGAAAATTAAATAAATTTTTTTCACTAATTGTAGGATTAAATCATGCCTTGATTTCTAAATACTGATATCAAAGTCATCTTTAATTTTGTAACCTAATTGTTATTGTTCATAAATTTGGAATTAAAAGTGAAAAAGTTGCAAATATATTTGGCAATAAAACTAGATTTGATTGAAATTACAAAGTAGATATTCATTTTGACTTTTAGAAACTTAAAACCCTTAGATGTAACCAACCTATAGATTTCAGATGATTTCCTATAAGGCAAAGGTGACAAGTAGCTTCTTAGCTTTTAGAGTTTGTGATGCTAGGTTTTTCTAAGGAAGAAAAAACTTGTTTGAACACGTGGACAGGTTATTCTCTGGTTGAAATATAGTATTCCAAAGCTTAAATTAAATTAGTCTAAGTTAATATTATTTGGTAATTGAGTTAGTAGAACTCATAGAATGGATTAGAATAATCTATATTATATTAATCTTAAAATCAGAATAAACTAATTCTATAGTAATACAAAATTTTAAAATTGTTTTAAATTGGAAAGGATTTTTCTAATTATATTGGTATGTATTGCTTATTAAATTTTTAAAAAAGGAGTATTTTTAAATTATAACAAGTAAGAGCAAATTTTATTAAAAATTGTTTTCAATTACTTTTATTAAAGGAGCCAAGATAAATAGAAATGGTTTCTGATTGAATTTGAAAATTATTTTCAAATTTAAATAAATTTCTATTTGGAATATAAATCTAATTTATTTAGGAATTAATGAGTATACTCTAATTTAATTATCCAAAGAGTTACAATATTATTTTAGATTATAAAGATCAAGAACAAGAATTGAACAAAGCTTAATGTTTTATGCATATAATTTCATTGTCTTTGTATGAGAAATTGCATGTTTTATTTATATGTTTGATATATTTTCATTGAATATTGAATTGTATGTTTAAATATATGTCATTTTGTGTTGTTTAATACCATCAAGATTTGAATTCCATGATAAATATTAAGAACGCATTCTAAACATGATTCTTACATTCCATTATTTAAGCGAAAAACTATAGTTCCATGTATTATGAGGTTTGTTTAGTAACTTGAGGCATCTTTAACCTAAATATAATTTTTATTAAATTAATGGGTCATATTTAACTAAATTTATTTGATTTAGAAGAGTGATGTGAAACGTAACTGATATCTACTTAATTTAAGTTAAGAGGATTTATTAAAATCCAATAGATAGATTATATTGCTCTTTTCAAAATAGTAGTGAAGACTATATTTCAAATAAAATAGTTAGAGTAACCAAATATATAAATAAATTCTTAATTTTATTTGGTTATCATAGCCTATAACCTATTATTTGCTTTCTTTACATTTTTCGAGTAAAAATTAAGTTTGTTTAGTATATTTGATATTAAATGTTAGTAAACCAAATTTCTTGGGCATATGTTAAGTTTTAAGAGTTCTCAAAGTTAGATAAGAAAGTAGTACATCCATTATGCAATATTACTATTAATCCCTATTGATGATTTGATGAAAAAGTTTTAGAGATATATCATATAGATGGAAAAATGTAATGAAATTTTGAGTTGACTAATTTCTCATAAAATTTAATCAAAATATATAAGATGGATGTCAACACAGTGATAGTACAATACAACTAGTTGCATAAAGGAGGGCTAAAAAACATAGCACCTTGATGGAACCATTTTTCTCAATTTAAGTTGCTAAAAATATAAACATAGACTATAATTAAAGTTGTTGACTTTGGTATGATAATAGTTGTTAGTAGAAGAATAGTGATTGTATGAACTTTCTTGCCTATACGAAATATGATAAAGGCTATATATCTTTTAGTTTCATAATTTTGAGTATTTAAATATAAATTTAAAATCAAAATTATTATAATGTTCAAGGCATAATAAGAAATAGATAGTTGAGCAAAAATATGATCTAAGTTTATTCAAATAATTTAAATGTGATGGATCAAATGAGACTTACACTTAACATAAATGGAAAAGAATGAAAAGTTAGATGACAAGAATATCCTTTTATATCATGTTAGCTAAATCAATATATATGAATCATAATGTCGTATATATTTGGAAAGAGTCTCTTTACTATTTTGGGGTAAGGTTGCGTACTACAAGATCTCCCTAGATCCTACGTCCCGGCATAATTTATGCTAGGTGTTGTTTTTTTAAGGTCGTATATAAGGATATACGTATGCTTTGATTATAAAGTATATGAAACTTGTTATGTTGAAGAATGACCAAATAAACCTTTGGTGAAAGTATGATCACGGTATTGAAATGTTAAATCATGTACATATAATGTAGGGGATGTAACAATAATTTATAAAAGGATTAATACTCGAATGTTTTAAAATTTGCTAATAAATTTTTATGATATAGTCATATGTATTAAATAAAATATTGATAACTAGAATTGAATAAAGTTTAATGTTATATATATATAATTTCATTATCTTTGCATGAGAAATTGCATGTTTTATTTATATGTTTGACATATTTGTTGTGCATATTAAATTGTATATTTAAATGTATAACATTTTATATGCAAGTGTGTTTAATAAGACAATAAAAAGTTAAATCTCTCATTAAATATTAAGAACACAATAAGAACATAATTATTATCTTCCATTATTTAAGAATAAATTATAACTCTATTTATTATATGGCTTATTGAGTGACTCAAGATCCCTTTAAGCCTAATATATTTTATATTAAATTAATGAATCTTACATAACTAAATTTATATGATTTAGACAAGTGAATTATAATATGTAATTAATAAAGATGTTATCTACCTAATTTAAGTTAAGATGACTTGTTAAGTAACTCAATGAAGCCTATTAGAGAGATTAGAATCTTTTCAAAATAGTAGTTAAGGCTATTATTTCAAATAACAATGTGGGATTAACCAAATATATGAATAAAGTCTTAATCTTATTTGGTTAACATAACATATAAGCTATTATTTTCTTCTTTATACTTATTTAGTTTATAGTAAAAACTACCTTTGCTTAGTATAGTTGATATTAAATGTTAGTGAATCAAATTTCTTGGACATATGTTATATTTGAGAAGATTTCTCAAAGTTAGATAAGAAAGTAGTATGCCTATTATTACTTTCGCTATCAATCCCTATTGAGGATTTAGTGACAAAGTTTTATAAATATGTTAATATCATATAGATAGAAAAATGTAATGGCATTTTGAGTTAACTAATATCATATCAATTTTAATGGCAACACATAAGATGGCTGTCAACACCATGATATACAAGTCCAAATAGTTGCATAAAGTATAGTGGAAATGTATAGCATCTTGATATAATTGTTTCACTCAATTTAACCTACTAAAAACACAAATATGGTCTACAATTAAAGGCATTGATTTAGATATGATAATAATTGTCATTAGAAGAATAATGATTGTATAAATTTTCTCTCCTATATGAAATATGATAAAGAATATATATTTTTCAACTAATGCTTTTAAGTATTTGATACTAAATTTAGATCCAAAATTATTATAACGTTTAAGGCATGATAAGAAATAGATTGTTGATAAAAGTACTTGATTTAACTTTATAGAAATAGTTTGTATGTGTTGGATCAAAAGAGACTTATGCTTAATATAAGTGGAAAAGAGTAAAAAGTTAAATGACTAGGACTATCCTTCTATGTCATGTTGGTTAATTCAATATAAGAAGAATAATAAAGTTTTATATAATGATATATCTATGCAATAATTTCTTATAATGACTTGTTTGATTGAATTATTCACTTATCTCCTTCCTTGTTTTGGCATTTATTTATTTTATCTTTTGTTCTTATTATTAACCTTGTTTTATATTTATTATATTATTTATCTTATTACTTTTGATATATATATTTTTATATGTATTTATTATTATTATCTTTTATTTTTGTTTTCAATTACTATTACTTGATTATTTTAATATGTATATGTGGATGTATGTGTGTGTGTGTCTCTCTCTCTCTATATATATATATGCATATATTTTTTCATGTGGGCCTATTAGAAATAACCTCTCAACCAATTAGGGACAAGGTTATGTATTTCTAGAACTCTCCAAGTCTCGCCATCATCAATACTTCCATTGCGTTGTTATTGTTGTTGTTGTTATATAAAACTTATAAACTTTTTTTGAGAATTAAAATTGTATTGAAAAGAAAGAATAAAGAACATTCTTGGAGAGGTTCTAATCTCTCCTTAGTCTTTTACAACAAAAGCCAATTTAAAATGAAGTAATACATCAACACCTATTAGAATGACATCGTTACACCAAGAGAACACTCATTTAACAAAACATTGTTGTTTCAAACTAAGGTAAGGATTTTCCCTTTCTACGCGTCGAATGTTCTAGTATTACCAAATTAAGGTTGTGAGAAAGGAGAAGATATATTCGAGGTAGTTTCCTTTCTCAGATTCCTTTCATCTAACCAGAGGTAAGAATTTGATCTTTGTTTATCATCCCTCTTTATCTCCTTCTTACAACTTGGATTGCAATCTCACAATCATGTGTTTATCTCCGCAGGGGAAATCGATAAGTGACGAGGAACTCGTGGAGATCTGATGGTTTCGACTGAGCTAATTCAACCAATTAAGTAATATTCTAGCTTCATCTTTACTGCTTTTTTATACTATATTTCCTCTGCATCTCTTCCCTATACATATGCTTACATTCCTAGCGTGGCTTCAAGTTATACATTCAGTGAAGGTAGGATAGTTATGTTGCAAGTCTGATTGAGGTTTCGAAGTAAAATGAGCTTTCTGAGTTCATAGTCTCGGATACAAGAACCTCTTTGGGCGAGTTGGTTCCACTAAATCGTCTGAGGTTCCTTTGCTTCCATAATGCATATATATAGAGTCCTAGGGATATAACATAGAACTGTTTATTTAGGTTTGGAGGGGTTATGTGGTTTGTCAATTTTTGAACAACCTCTGTGATAGTGTTCTTAGGATTTAGCCATAGGCATCTGTTAGCTATAGATTCCCATACATTGTTGCTATAAGGGCATATGAAGAAGAGATGATCTCTTGTTTCCACATGGTTCTTGCACATCGGACATGTTCTGTCCATTTGTAGATAGTGAATTATATCAGCAGTGTTTAGCCTATTTTAGATTGTTAACCATAATATGAAAGACACCCTTGGGGTCAATACCTTACTCCAAACAAATATGTGTCATTCCACCTTTTATTTCCTACATCTTAATAGATCTCTCATAGCCTTGTTCGTGAGTTTAAGGATAGGTTAGGTTTGCAAGTAGAATGTGTCCACGGAGTTAGGTTGGGGAAGATATGCCTCAAGTTTTGAGGAAAATTCTAGGTGTCCTTCGTAATCATTGAGCTGAGTTTAAGTTTTTGTAAAGCATTTTGGGGACTACTTAGAGTACTATAATGACGTATGAGAGGTCTCAAGTTAGACCAGCTGTCAAACCAGATATATGTTAAATTACCATTCCCAATTTTGCAAGAGATCCCTTCTTGGAGTTTATCCCTCAATTTTAGAATCTGGTTGAGAAAATGATAGTATAAGGCTGATTTCTTTATGCTTTATAGGTTTCTTTCCTTGAGAAAATAAGAGTGTAGCCATTTTATCCAAAGTGAGTGTTTATCCATGAGGATCCACCATAGTCTTTTTAAGATTAGGGCCTGATTTGTGATTTTGATGAGAGTTATGCTTAGTCTTTCTTCATCCTTAGGAAAACAAAAATCAACCCATTTCACTTTAGCTAAACCTTCAACACCATTTGGGTGATTGCATGGGAAATTCTAGAGGATTCTTTCAATGGTTTTGATGATACCTTGAGAAAGAAAGATGTGAGAGCTCCAATAAATATGGAGAGAGTTTATCACCGATTTGATGAGTTGAACCTTCCCCCATAGGACAAAGCCTTATTAACCCACAAATTGATTCTTATCTGTATTTTATCTAATAGTGGAATGCATTCCATATATGATAGTCTTTGAGTAGAAACTGGTAATCCAAGATACAATAGAGGTGTTTGTTTAAAAAGCATCCCAGTTAACTTTTTTGGATAGGAGAAAATGACACATTGTTCGGTCAAATTGTAGTCTAGAGAAGCTTTTCAATTTGTTAAATTTGTTAAGAGTTGCCATATAAATTTGTATGGGGTCTATCGAGGCCCTGGAAAATAAAAGTAGATCATTTACAAAATAGAGGTAGCCAAATCAATCTTTCTATATTTAGCATGGTATTTGAACTTTCAATTTTTGAGCACTTCATGCTTGATGAGCGAGTTAAGAGTCTCCATAAAAACGATGAAAGGTAGGGGGACAAGGGGCCCCTTGCCTAAGTCCTCTTGCTACCTTAAAGAGTGTGGTAGGAGTGCCATTAATTAGAATAGACAAGGAGGAGATTGAGATACACTCTTTAATCCACTTTGTAAAGGTAATTGGAAATTCATGAGCGCTATCAATAATGTCTATAGGAAATCCCAGCTCACACTATAAAAAGCTTTATGGAAATCAACTTATAAAACTAGTTAAGTTGAAGAATGAACAAATCAACCTTTGGTGAAAGAATGATTATGGTATTGAAATTTTAAAAATTGGTGAAAGAATACATATGATGTATGGGATGTAATAATATTCCATAAAAGTAGATGAATATTTTCATTTCATTAAATTTACTAATGACTTATATGATATAGTCATATTTATTAAATGAAGTATTAATTAAAATCTTGAAAAGTTCATATATTTAAGTATAAGTATAAATAAAATATTGTGAATGACAAAGCACTTCAATAAGATTGATGTGGTGAGACCTAAATTTTTTTTGGTTATCTATAGGGAATGAGATTATCTAATGAATATCTTCAAAACTAAATTTTATGATAGTACGAATTTATGTAAAGAGGATAATGCAATTTGAGATATTGTATTTTATGGTTATGCATAGTACAACAAATTGCTTTTAGTAGTTATAATCAAATCTATTATATGAATTCTATATTAGATATATAATTGTATGAATGTAAAAGAGTCAATGTTAACGATTTTGTGATGTGATGCTTATTTTAATTATATATTATCCAATAAGTCTAGAACTAAGTTGGGTAATAGAAATTTATCTAAAAGAGTAATATAATTTTACAAAACTCTATTGAATACAATATTTATGTTCATGCATACTTATAAGAGAATGGTTCTTAAGATAAGTAGTGAGAGTAAGATGAAGTTTGAAAATTTTAAATCTCATAACAATATGTCCAGATGGAACTGGTGCCTTAATTGATACATCTTGTGGTATCCTATTTTTTTGTATATGCTTAGCGTTTCACCCTAGATTAAGTATTGCATATACATGCATAACATTAGCATTCATACACAAATTGATATTTGTATTGTAACATCCTGTTTCCATATAAAGGGTTAGAACCCTGAAAATTTGGTACATCTGACATCAATCAGAGAAATTGGGACAACACATCTCATGCTTATGCATTACATAAGGTGCACAAGCACATGAATAGTGAATCTTGCACATAACAATACTTGTACATGCATTCATTGACATTCTAGGTATAATTGTTAATAACTATGAGTGTTATTGAGAATTGTGATTTGTTTGTATTGAAAATTTAATTGGAAAATAAAATTGTCGATTTAGAATGTTTGGAGAATTTTAGGACAATTTTCTGAAATTTTTGGGGGTCATTTTTGGACTAGAAAAAATGCCAAGTGGCAAGACAATTGTTAACTGGCAGTAAAATTACTGTCCAATGGCATTGGAAATTTTGATAAATAATCTTAGGATTTATTGACAAGTGGTATTGAAAATTAGGAGACAATTGGATTAGAATTTGGAGACAAATTGGGCTAGTTGTTAAAGTGGACCAAATGGAGCAATAAGAAAGAGACATGTGGCAAGTGACATATGTC
>JANITX010000006.1:1618218-1628361 GCA_027564395.1 Erythroxylum ulei
CATTAATTTCAAAACCATCAAAATCAATACCAACAACACAACAATCCGAAAATAAATCACAACTTTAAAATGAAAGAAATAGCTTAACCATGACTTGGCGTCGATATCCCCATTAAATCGACGTCGGGAAGTTAGCCGACCATCTTCATTTTTATGCTCCAAAAATGAGTCATATATATATTGTAATACTAATGCTCACGGTGGGCAATTAAAATGAAGAAATAATTAATTTCTAGCAGCTCCACGTCTCCCGCACTCTAAGCTTTGTTTCTGCGCCTACCTGTGATTGTTCTGTTCATTGACTATGCTTCATTCTTCTTGGTTCCATGTGTGCCACTGTAGATGAAGAGACCGTTAAAAATGGATCACCTCTCAACCTTCTTGTGCCCCAACTTGTAGGTGACAAAACAAATAAAATATTAGTCTCTTAAAACCCTTATGCGCCGACAACTCCATCTGAAAAGAAAAAAATAAATGCTTTGCTTCTTGTCTCTATTATTATTTGCGCCGGCATACCTCCCTAGCACACTTGATTTTAAAACATCACTTAAAACTCTCCTACCGGACATTGTGTAAAGACAAGACAATCAAAAGCCTCCTACACGTTAAAACCCTTCTGCCTATTGTTGTGTGCCGACACTCTCCAGTCATAAGACAATTAAAACTTCAACTTAAAAACCCTTGCTCCAGCTCATCCCTTTCACGTCTGTTTTTTCGTCCTTTTTAATGTTCCTGCTGGCACACACCTCTCTATGCACGTCTGTTTTTTCGTCCTTTTTAATGTTCCTGCTGGCACACACCTCTCTATGGGCCATTCCTTTGACAATTAAAAACCAAGACTTTTAAAAACCCTTTCCTAAAACCTTTGGCTCCAGCACATTCCGCGTGTCTCCTCATTCGTCGACCCTGTAGCAAAAAGTTCCCAGCTAAATTAAAAAGACTCTAATTAAAAACCTTCCTCCCATGCTATATTATGTTGTGCGTTTGCGTTTTTTACAAAAATACCTAGCAGCGTTATTTAATGCTGCATTTAGGCAGTATCAGCGTATGGGATTTTTTTGCTTTTTTTTAAATAATTTGTGCCTTTAACAAAATAAACATTTGTGCTCCAATTTATTTGTAGAAAATTGTCTTTTTGGATAAAAAATATATCAATAAATTCAACCTAGTAGTCAGCACAAATTGAACACAAATCAAACATTTTATCATAAAAATAGGATTGAAATCACATGTGAATGCATAGGAAAATATAAGAAAATTCAATCCTATCAGATTTGTATGTGAATTTCCGACTTCACTTATCCGAGGAGATTGATGTTCAGGAATGTATTGAGAGTGTTCTGTTTGCATCTGAAATTTGAATGATATCTATTTGCAACTGAATTCTGAATGATTTTAGAATACTCAACGAAAGTTAAATGTCGGACTGAGGTTCAATGAATATAATATTCTGTCTGTGCATCATAAGTGAATGTTATTCATGGCATTTTTTTATTTGATGCATTTCATAAAATGCATGTTTAGATAAAGGTGTTGTGATCAGAGTAGCCAATCTGAAAGAGCTTTAAGCTCATAATTTTGTACGTAGAGCTTTGCTCCGTAATTTCTGCATCTGACGGAGCCCAATGGGCCAATATCTGTATCTAAAAGGCGCTCAGTCACAACAAATAATAACGAATCTGAAGTCTCATATCCATTTGAATTTGTATATTTATGATTATGAAACCTTTTCTGAAATTGTGACGATAAAGTGATGTGCCATAATAATATGATTGATTAGGTTATACATGTTTTGAAAGAATATATGTAAAATGTGTGTCATTCATTATATCTTATTAAGATGAAAAATGTTTGTGAAATTGGTTGGTTATATGATATTTGTGTCTTTGACTTGAGTTAGATCATCAATGATGGTTCACTCATTGAGTTCGCAAAACTTATAAAAATTACAACATGGCTTTTTCAGTACGAGATAGGAGACCTAGTTCCTAAGATTTTTTAAAGGAACATTTTTGATTAAGATATGGCTTAAATGTCTGTCATCTGACATTAGAGGATTTATAGATTGTATTTTGTAGTTTCTTTGACCTATAGAACTTTTGTATAATAGATTGTAAACTTTCTCATGTTTGGTAATGTAAATACTTGTTTCAATAACTACAATGTAAGCTTTTGTCAATGAATGAAATGAAGTGTTGAGGTTTTAAGTATTGTATATTCTTTATGATTCCATTTAAGAGATTATGTTTGCTCTAATATACCATTGTTATAGAACATGTATTTGAATGTCCTCTTGATGTTCAGGTATATACTCTATGGTAGTGGGTGTTACAATTTTGGTATCAGAGCATGGTTTGGCATCCATAGGGACATATAAGAGTATTGAGACATGATAAATAGTGAGAGACTCAGTCAGTGATCATAACTATTTTTGTTATAGGTCATCTGCTATAAGATATCAAGTTGGAAAGTCAGCTGACATGGAGTTTGTAGGAGCCAATAAAGAGTCTCTTATACCTGAGTTTGCACAAATACATCCGAGAATCCTGAAGAGGAGGGAAAGGAGATACCATAAGCTTTGGAAGCAAGGGGGTGTAGACTTCTAAGAAAGTATAAACCCTGCTGAGGCAGAAGTTAGCTAGAGAGAGCTAAAAGAGTGTTTGATTAGATGGATCATGAGTCAAATGAGAGATTTGATTATGCAGTCTCACTTCTGCAAGGTCCAACATACCAGTGGTGGAAGATTGTTCTAGGCAGTGCCACCAGACCTTGTAGTTTGACTTGGGGAGATTTTTTGATGGTGTTTAAAGAGAATTACATGCCGAAGATTTATCTGGACAAAATGATGAAAGAATTTATGGATCTAAAACAAGGAAGTCTCTTAGTAGCGGAGTATGAGATAAAATTTATTGAATTAATGGGGTATGCAACTGCATTAAACCCAACTGAGGAGAACAAGTGTAGGAGGTTTGAAGATGGGTTAAATATGGAGATAAGAATGAGGCTAGCCATTAGGTAGTTTTACAAAACTTCGAGCGGCCTCGATAAGAATTGAACAGTTGCTAAAGGATGATCAGGGAGAGTATAGACAGGAGTCTAAAATGAGGAGACAAAGTAAATCTCAGGCTGATTCTAGTAGACGCTTCAGTAAATGTCAGAACAGATTGTCTCGATTCTAGGCTAAATCGAGACAATCTGGGTTTTGACCAAGAAGTGGATTTGTTCAGATTGGTAGAGGTAGAGGACAAGTGCCCTCTAGGAAATCACAACAGATGCCTAATTGAGCACTGTGGTAAGAAACATGGTGGTGAGTGTTGGAGGTTATCAGGAGCTTGTTTTCGATGTGGCTCTGTTAAGCATCAGATCAAAGATTGTCCCAAGACTTTGGGACTATGGTCTGGAATGAGAAGAGGAACAGTGACTGAGATGATGATCCAGTAGAGTAGAGTTATTAGATCAGTATAGAAGGGCAAAGGGGCAGAGGTAGAGGCAGGACACAATTAGCAAAGCCTGGTGGTAAGACTGAGGTGTGGAGTAACCAACTGTAGTCTTAGGCTAGGGTCTATTCCATTACCAAATAAGAGGCACAGAACTCCCCAGATGTGGTAGCAGGTATGGTGAATGTTTTTAATTTTGAAGCATTTGCATTAGTAACTCCAGGATCTACACATTCATTCATCACACTGCATCTGGCATCTAGATTGTATTGTGAGAGAGAGATACTAAATTGTGGTTTGGTAGTGAGTACTCCGGTAGGTAGTACTACAGTGATTGGGGAGATATGTAAGGAGTGTATAATACAAATCGATTAGGCGGAGTTAGAGACTGACCTGATGATACTACAGTTAAAGGAGATGGATATTATTCTAGGCATGGATTGGCTCACTGCTCATAGGGTTGTAATGAACTGCTATACTAAGGAGGTGATCACTGAATCCCCTAGTCAACCGAGAGTAGTGTTTTGAGGTATTAGTCAAGTAGTGCCAACCAGGTTGATTTCTTCGATGAATGCCTTGAAGTTGATTCGAGTGTATGTGAAGCTTATTTAGCCTACATGATTGATACCCATACTGGGCAGACAGTTCAGGAAATTTCAGTTGTTAAAAATTTTTCGGACGTGCTTCCTAGTGAGTTACCGGGGTTACCCCTAGAAAGAGAAATGGAGTTCATAATTGACCTTGTTCCAATTACCGCTCCTATATCGATTCCTTCATATAGGATGCCACTTGTGGAACTAAAGGAGCTCAAGGCCTAGTTGCAAGAGTTGTTGGATATGGATTTCATCAGGCGCAGTGTGTCACCTTGGGGAGCTCTAGTGTTATTTGTGAAGAAGAAGGATGAGACGTTAAGGCTATATATTGATTACAGGCAATTGAATCAGGTGACAGTGACGAATAAGTATCCTCTACTAAGGATAGATGACTTGCTTGATCAATTACAAGGAGCTCAAGTGTTTACAAAGTTAGACTTGAGATCAAGGTACTATCAGTTGAAGATAGCAGAGGTTGATATATCAAAGAGTGCATTTAGAATGAGATATGGGCACTTCCAGTTTTTGGTGATGCCATTTGGGTTGACTAATGCCCCCAACAACTTTTATGGCCTTAATGAATATGGTATTTCAACCTTATTTAAATCATTTTGTGATTTTTTTTATTGATGAAATTTTGGTATATTCGAATTGTAGAGAAGATCATTATGAACATCTGAGATTGATTCTACAGATAATGAGGGATAAACAGTTATATGCTAAGTTCAATAACTGTGAATTTTGGCTTAATCAAGTAGTATTCTTGGGTTATATTGTGTCTGGACAAGGCATATGGGTAGACTCGAAGAAAATAGAAGCAGTGTTGAGGTGGGAAGCTCCAAAAAATGTGACTGAGATTTGGAGTTTCCTTGGATTAGCTGGTTATTACAGAAGGTTTGTTGAGGAGTTTTCATTGATCTCAGCCCCTTTGACAAAAATTCTGAGGAAGAATGTTCCTTTTAGATGGAATGGTGATTGTCAGAGGATTTTTAAGGAGCTAAAACATCAGTTAACTACAGCACCGATATTAGCTATTCCATATGGATCAGGAGGATATGTTGTGTACAGTGATGCTTCACACCAGGGTTTAGGATGTGTATTGATACAGTATCGCAAGGTAACATATGTATTGAGACAATTGAGATCTCACGAATTTAATTACTCGATACATGATTTAGAACTTGCTGTTGTAGTATTTGCTTTGAAGATTTGGAGAAACTACCTGTATAGTGAGACTTTTAAGGTATTTACTGATCATAAAAGTTTAAAATATTTGTTCAAATAGAAGGAGTTGAATATGAGACAGAGGAGATGGATAAAATTGTTGACAGATTATGATTATACAATTGAGTTATCATCTTGGCAAAGCTAATGTGGTAACGGATGCATTAAGCAGGAAGTCCAATAGCAGTGTGGCTCAAGTATAGTTATCGAGGTTACTGAGCCTAGCTGATTTAAGAGCATTGAATATTGAATTGAATTTGGGTCAGAATGGAGCATTGATAGCTATATTGAAGTTGAGACCTATATTGCATGAAAGAATCAGAAAGGCTCAGAACAGAGATCTAGAATTGGTGAAGTTAATTCAAATTGTGAAAGTGAATCTGGATTTTGAATTTGAATTGATAGATAATACATTGTGGTTAAAGCAAAGATTATGTGTGCCCAATGTTGATTATTTGAGGAAAGAGATTATGAAGGAAGCATATGTAGCAGTCTATGGTATGCATCCTAACCAAGATGTATAACACATTGAAACAACATTTTTGGTGGCCAGGGATGAAAAGGCAAGTATCTAAATATGTGCCTAAGTGTTTGACTTGCCAATAAGTAAAAGCTAAGTATTTGGTTCCGATTGGTATGTTATAGTCCTTGCCTATTCCAGAGTAGAAAGAGGAGAGAATCATAATGGATTTTATTATGGGTTTGTTAAGGACTCCGAGGTAACATGATGCCATTTGGGTCATTGTTGATATATTGACCAAGTCTGCTCACTTCTTGGTAGTGAGAGAGAATAACTCACTATATCATTTAGCTCGAAGATATGTGAATGTGGTATTTAGGTTACATGGAGTTCCAGTGTCCATTATATCGAACAGGGATCTTAGATTTACCTTGAGATTTTGGGGTAGTCTACAAACAACATTGGGTACGAAGCTAAAGTTCAGTACTACATTTCATCCACATACAAATGGACAGCGTGAGAGAACGATTAAAATTGTTGAGGATATGATAAGGGCTTATGTATTAGGGTTTCAAGGAGCATGGGATCAGCATGTGACTCTGTTTGAATTTGCATATAACAATTAGTATCATAGTAGCATTGGTATGGCACCATATGAGGCATTATATGGCAGGAAGTGTTGATCACCTTTATATTAGGATAAAGAGGGTCTAAGAATTATTGAAGGCCCAGAATTGATTTAGGATACTGTGGATAAACTGAAATTGATCTAAAGTAGAATTAAAGCGGCACAAGATAGACAGAAGAGTCATAAGGATCAACATAGGAGAGACATGAAATACCAAGTTGTAGATAAAGTATCTTTGAGAGTATAGCCATGGTGAGGAGTGCTGAGGTTCGATAAAAAGGGTAAGTTAAGTCATAGATACATTGGTCCTTATAAGACCATTGAGAGAGTTGGACCATTGACTTATAAGTTAGCCTTACCGAATGAGATGTCTCAGATTCACAACGTGTTCCATTTTAGTATGCTTAAGAAATATCAATCTAATCCTACTCATGTGTTACCAGTTCAGGAAGTTGAAATTGCAAGTAATCTGAGTTATATTGAAGAACCAATAAAGATAATTTGCGATCAGAATAAATAGTTGAGGAACCGAGTGATTCTATTGGTGAAAGTCTTTTAGAAGAATCATTCGAGTAAGGAAGTTAAATGGGAAACGGAAGAGCACATGAGAAATTAGTAACCCTACCTATTTGACCATAAAGGTAAGAATTTCGAGAACAAAATTTCTTAAGGGGAAGAATTGTGATATCCTATTTTTCGACATATACTTAGGGTTTAACCCTAGATTAAGTATTGCATATACATGCATAAGATTAGCATTCATACACGAATTGAGTTTTGTATACATTACAAGTTAGAATATGCACTCAATTGATATGTCCCAGGGTATGAAAGAAGTTAAGCGAACATGATGTAAATTGTGATCTAGTATGTCTTGAATTTTGGTACGATTGGATTTCAATTAGTAAATTAGAAGAATATTATCCCTAATATGTCTGTCATTCAAGAAGGCACCTTGATTCTCACTGATCAGAGGGGTTAGTGCTTTCTTCAAACTAGTTGCTAAGATTTTAGAGATAAATTTGTATAGGAAATTTCTGTAGGCTATGGGTCTAAAATCACCAAATTTTATGGGGTTAGAGCATTTGAGGATCAACCAAACAAAGGTTCTGTTGATCTTTTTTAGAAGAGCCTTTATGGAGAAGAACTCATAGACTGTTTGATTAACAAAGTTTCCAGTCATGCTCAGAGATTTTTGTAAGAAATTTCCATTAAGGTCGTCAGGCCCTTAGTCCATCAAGCCATCATTTCCAAAAACTGCTTTCTCAATTTCAATGTCATCCATAGGTTTAATATGAGAATCCAAATCTAGGGGTGAGACTTGTTTAAATGAAATTTTTTTGAGATCATCAAAAGTAACAATTAAGGGATTAGTGGAACCAAGTAGGCCTTTAAAGTGCCTAACTGCTTCCTCTTGGATTTCTTGATGTGTCTAAAGTGTTAAGCCTTACTTGGAAATAATGGATAATATTTTGTTGCAATTTTTCCTTGTAATAATTGAATTAGAGAAGAAGCTGGTATAATTGTCATCATCTTTCGGCTAGCTCACGTTAGCTTGTTATTGTAAGAGAGAACTATTGTTGTGTGTGGATTGTATGAATTGAGACAAAAATAGTTTTTCTTTATCCTACAACATTTGATCAATAGGATTGTAAGCAATTATGTATTTTATGTCTTCTACTTCTATTCTGGAAGATTTAATAGCATAAGTTGTGGATCTTTGCAGAGAATTCAGCACTTTCAATTCCTGCTTGATGATTTTCAATTTTGAACACATCTCCATTGTTTGGTCTCTTGAAAATATTGTTCAGACCCTCATTTGCATGCTTTAGAGAATCTTGATACAATAACTAGGAAGTTTTTGAACCAAAAAGGATGATGTTTTATAACTTTCTAGAACAAGTTGTCAACAACAATTGGTGTATGATCTGAGAAGAGAGGATATTTGAATTTAAAAATACTGTTAGGGAATTGGCTTACCTAAGTTTCATTAACTAAGGCACAATCTAATTTATTCCTGATATACCAATCAGATTTTTATTGTTGGATCAAATGAATGTGTGTCTAACAAACTTGAGATCAATTAGGTCCTTCATACATTCTTTCAAATTAGATGTATAGTTCTTTAAATTACAATGTCCTTGTGCTTCTGAAGGGTATAAGGTTGAGTTGAAGTCTCCATTAATAAGCCATTGTTTAGAGATGCTATTTTTGATAGTTTTGAGATTATTCCATAAACTTCTTCTCTAAAATCCAAAGTTGCTTGTATATATAAATGATATATTCAAGTCGATGTGCTCCTATATGAAGAAGATGCTAAGGTGCATAGCCTGTTCTGTGGAGTCCAATA
Source organism: Erythroxylum ulei (assembly GCA_027564395.1). Classification (NCBI taxonomy): domain Eukaryota; kingdom Viridiplantae; phylum Streptophyta; class Magnoliopsida; order Malpighiales; family Erythroxylaceae; genus Erythroxylum; species Erythroxylum ulei. The sequence continues at coordinate 1,626,911 of JANITX010000006.1, forward strand.
AGTCTACTTTGATCTGATCTTTCCTATAGCAGGTAATAATTCTATCAAGAGCATGTTGATTATAGTTTGTAAGCATGTTCCAATTGGAACCAAAAATTTCCAACTTCGCAAGGTTTTCTAGTCTAATTTTGATTTCAAGTAAGCCAATAATGAGAGGCTTCTCCCTCAAAACAAAGTACCTTAAAGTTCAGAGCTTAGTAGGATAGTTTATTCCTCAAACATTCCATGTAATTATAGACATATTAAAGGGCATGGTTTGTGGAGCATTTTCCTTTTTCCTCTTTTGGATCTCCTCCTCTCCACAGTTAAAATTTTGGCACTATCTTCAATATCATTGATTCCTTGAGTTCCAATAGGAGTTGCAAGGACATCTGATGTATTAGAAACATTGGTGCTAACCTTTGCTAGCTCTACTGTAGGATGGTTTAAACATTGTGAAGCAACTTTGGTGACTAGTGATTCAATATTATCTTCCTTCTAGTTTGTAAGTGTTGTATATGATATCTTTATATTTCCCCTTCTTGCATTGTATAATAAATTTTGATCATTAGATTCATAACTATGTTCATCATTACCTTCCTTCTGCTTCTTATTAGTTTGAACCTCAATGTTTTTAGGGGTGGTGGAAGGCTCGGGGGTTGACAGGATGACAATACCATCTCGTATGGCTATAGTTTCTATATTTAGGAATTTAGGATTTTTCTCCTTAGTTTCTAGAGGTTGAATCTTGTCTGCTTCCCCCATAAGCTTTTAATAGTTTCTAGTTTTAAAAGTTTTTCTGGTTAGTTTCTAGTTCTTACCTTTAGTTTTAGAGGGTAGCTTAGTGGTAAGAAATGACAATGCTATCTACCCATAATTTGTCAACTTCCCTTAGTCTCATGATCATGATTTCATCTGGGAGATCCTTGGAAAGTTCCACACTGATACATATCCTTGCATAGCCTATTCGTTTCTTCTTAGTAGTGTGTTTATCCATACAAAAATGTCTTCCAATATAGCTAGCTAAGGAGCTCAACCCTTGGGTTGTCCAATATTCAAGGGGGACATTGTGGAAGTTTATCCAAAATGGGATGCTTTAGATCTTATTAGTTTCTAGTCTCAGGCTTAGATACCAATTTTGTAGAAATATTAGTTGGTCAGAAAGATGCCATAGTCCTTCTTCTAGCATTTTTTGAGCTTTAGAAACTTAATAGAAGGTAAATATAATCAGATTGTCTTCAGAAAGGAGGACATTCGACAGTCCTCTATGCTTTTAGATTTTATTAGCCCATCTTGATACTATTAGAAAAGATGGTCATTTTTGGAAGAAGAATTCAACAATTGTGGATTCCCAGCTGTGTGCTACTTACTTCAATACCTCAAGGTTGGGGCAAATTGTAGCATCCCATCACCGATGGGAAGGGTAGAATAGTCATTTGGAATGGTTTTCGAGTGCTTAGAAACACCCTTAC
>JANITX010000006.1:1628461-1639521 GCA_027564395.1 Erythroxylum ulei
TCCTAAGTCATTCCGATCCATCTCATCCTATGCCAAATTTACTATTTTACCCTTCCAGTAGGGGGTGGGATGTTACATTATTAAATAATTGATCGATATATACTTTATCGGTATTTTTGAATTCTATACTATGGTGAGAGTTGGTTAGTGCATAATTTATTTGATAAGTAATAGAAAAGGGATATTGTCCCTGAGTCATTAAATCTTCTTTATAGAATTTATAACCTATCGAAATTGTATCATCTAAATTAGGTGATTTTAGAGGAGTTCCCAATTTTAAACGAGTGTTAAATTTTATTTTTCCATATGCTAAATTTTCAATCATCATTACTATTATTTGATCATTTAAATTGTTCATTCTTTCTTCTACTATTTCCATTCGTATAGGTGAATCTATTCCTTCTTGGAACGTAGATTTTAACAAAATCTGTATCATTGATAGATGAAATCGTTTATCTTCAGGTATTTTTTGTAACTGTTTTGAGATGTGTTTTTGATCAATTAAACTAATTTGAATATGTCCATTACATTGGTCCATTTTAATTGGTGTCTCATGAACTAATTTACCAAAATAAATGATATATTTTTTCTATTTAAAAGTTTTTTAAAAAGTGAAGACTGAATATCTTGTCCAGATTTTAGATTTAACTGAGCTTTAGCTATTTGTTTTTGTGTTTCGTTTGATAAAAGGGTATTTATATAGAAGGTTACTATGGATTATGATAATTCCAAATTATCTACATCTAATATATTCGCGTCACGATCTTTATCAGTCACGTTGATGATAAGGAGTACTTATTCGATGATTATGTAATGTTCTTTCAAAATGATTTAATTGTTATGTATAAAACTGATACATATTCTGTGCTAAATCTAATTGGTCTTTTATGGGTTTTAGTGCTCTAGGATTAGAGATTATAAATTGAACATAATTATATCTATTTTCAAAATGTTTGAATTCATCATAATATTGATCTTTTAATCGTTCAATATATTGTATATGATCGATTAGTTGATTACAAATAGAGCAATCTATTAATTGATTACAAATGGAGCAAGTGTGTGACATCATAGCTTCTGTTTAATCTCTTTTTCTTTTTCTATTTTGATTATATAGAATCTAGCTAATTTCTTATGAGTTTTGGTTAAACCGGTCAAGAAAATTATCAATAAATAATAAACTTTCGATATATAATGTCATCTTAGTCTATAGTTAAGACTAAGATGATATACTATTTGTAAGAAACGAATAATAGTATTTGGATTTTTTAATACAAAATAGCATATTTCATTAAACTTAAGAAAAAATTTGTGCAAATAATACTGAAAGGAAAATGTATGCTAATATGAAAAAGAAATTTATTTTATTGAAATACAAACTGAAGTACAAACTTAATCTATAAGTTTACTTATTTCTTTAATTTGTTCTTTCCAAAGCTGGATATTCTGTTCTTTGAGCTGATTTAGGTACAACATCATTTGAGAGGTATTAAACATCTCACAATATCTAGTTGCATTTTTAGAGCTATGAGCTTTCTTATTATAAGCATGATATTGTCTAAGCATTCTATCAAAACCATCTTCTCTCTTATAGGTAATCTTGATTAGTTCTTTGATAAACTGCTTCTTTTCAAAATATGATCTCATGTCTGAAACATAAAGAATAAGATAGTATTAATCTATAAGCTGGTTAATTCGTTTTATATAATCCTTTCTATTCTCGTTATTGATAGATTGAAGGTGATTTATGAGATTAATTATCTGAATACATTCATATTGTCTAGTAGAGTTGTTAGTTATTTCTGCTTGTCTTAAGCATTCCCGATATCTAGTTAGTTGTTTTTCCTGGATATCTTTGCATCAATAACTATACTGAATCAATTCTTTGAGTTCAGCTTTTTGTTCAAAATAAGTCATATTTTGCAAATCCTTAATAAGATGAATGATAAATGAATGGAGTATGAATAATAAAAGTATTGAATAATTGAATGAATACTAGAAGTGATGAAATAAGCATCCTTAAATTCATACCTTTTGTGTTTCCTTATGCAGCCAATACCAGGCAAAGAGGAGAGTGCTTAAGGTAAGAAAGAGGAAATTTTATTTCATAGATGAGCAAATGCTCAAGCATACATTATATAGACGAGGGGAAGCAGAAAGGCCAAAAACATTGGTGGCCGACAAAAGCAAAAGATGCTAAAGAAAAAGTAAAGGTAAAAGCTAAAAAGAGAAAAGTAAAAAGCAAAAGATGCTAAAGAAAAAGTAAAGGAAAAACTAAAAAGAGAAAAGTAAAGGAATCTACCTAAGTAAAAGCAAAAGCAACTGAGGTAAAAGTTAACAAGAAAAAGTCATACAATAATTTACATAATTTTGCCAAAGAAAGGGCCTACATGAGGCTAATTACTTTGACTTTTTCTGCTTGTCTTATTCCTCAATAATGGCTTCAATGGATTCCAAATCTGGTTCGACATGAGTGTTGGATGCTGTTTTAGTGGCTAAGGGACAGTATTTACATTTATGCTGAGGATGTCTATGTAATTGCTGACAGATTGCATATTTCCATAAGGTTGAAAGATCTGTAAAAATTCCTTCCATAGTGACAAATGGAACTAAAAACTGTTTGATGATTTGAAATGCGTCGGGAGTAATTGCAGACTTGTATGTTGAGATCATCACTTGATTGATTCCTTTGTAGTTGACCTTGATATTTGATTCGGTGGTAATTCTAATTCCCTATATAAACACTCCTTCAATGCAGTGGAGATTGAATTGATTGATTAATTCCCATTCAAATGTATGCTGTGGTGGTTCATCAATACCTGGATAAATGCCATTGCTAATTCCAATAGGGAGAAAAGCAATTCTGGATAGTTTAATTTCTGCATCCTTGAGTGAATCATTTTTTTTAATATGGGCTAGCTGCTAAATATTTTGATGAATATTTCTCTTTCCTTGGCAAAGCGATCCTTGTAATTTTTTACAGCTTGGATAAATCCAACAGGGAATTCGGACAGAATGTGTAAATTGTTTAGATGAATAGTATCTATAAGTCCACTCTGAAAGAAGAGAAAAGTAGTTAATGGATTAGCTTCTGGGAGAATAATTGATTTGGGTTCGTATTTGCCTCGGTTTTGTGGATAATATTGGAATATCTTTTAGGCTTCAGTCCATGTATTTAGTGACTGAAGAAAATCTTTTGTGTAATATACCTGATCTACCAGTGATATGTACAGCTACTTTATGCCATTTGTCATAGATTCTAGCCATAGGTCTATTGTATATAACATAAGTTTTAGATTCTGCTACATCCTTTTTTCTCTGGGACTCTGGTTGACTATTTGGTTCAGGTTGACTTGATGGTGCTTGGTTCTGGGTAATTTGTTGAGGAGTGATTAATGGAATGGTAGAGATAGTGATGGTTGAAGGAACTGTGGTTGCTGATGCCTGGTTCTTTGTCATTTCTTTTAATACTTAAATGGTGGATCGCAGTTGATTTAATTCTTTGGTGACCGTACCAACATGTTGTTGGAAATTAATCAATTTTATTTCCTTCTGAGCTACTGCTTCTTCGAGATTTAATAATAATGCTTCATATGTTGGAAATAGAATTGAAAAAGTGTCACATGAGCATTTCATATGCATTTGCTTGAATATGCTTGATTGAGTGAAAGGCAAAATGTCTTATGCTTATGTGAAAAATGTGTTACCTATGATCAATGTGAAATTGTGACATATGTGTATTATAAATTGTTATGTTACATGAATTGAGTGAACCATCGATGATGGTTATCTCATTGAGTTCGCAAAACTCACCAAAATTGCAACGTTATCTTTTCAGGACCGAGAGTAGACTCCTAGCTACAGAGAGACTTTTCCAGCCGTGTAGATTGTGTCTGGCAAGAGAAGTCATGGCTCAAAGGTCGGTCAGCTGGGACTTTTGGATGGCTTAGATAGATTTGATACTTTTCCTCTTTCATGTAGTAATTTCTGTACTAGGATTTTGATTGATGTACAGATAGAAGAGATGAAAAATATGTAGACTTTTGATTTTGATGGAATGAAATGAGGAAAATTTTGATTTCAATAAAAAAAAAGATTGTCACTTTTATATTGATGCTTTATTATGATGCCATGGGAAGTGAATGTAGTGATCGATCATAGCTCCCTTATCGTAGGATATGTACCGGAATGACCTGCGGGCGTCCCGGTGTGTACCCTACGGTAAGGGAGCGCTACACAAATAATGAGTTTGTCATCCATTTCCAAGGGTGATGATGTATACACCAAGTTTAAAGGGATATAATCCCTACCATTTGTTTCCAAGTTTTATAAGCATGAGGAGCAGGCGAGGTTGGAGATATGTTTGGAGTATTTTGAGTGGGACTGGAGATGGAGGTGGGGTTAGAAGTGTGGGATGGAAAAGGTGGAAAATTATAGGGGGGAGTGAGGTTATATGGAGCATTGTGATGGCTTAAGCATGAAAAGGGAAGGGTGCAACTTTGCAGTATGGATCTGTCAAAAGTTGGTTATAAAAAAAGGTAAGGAAAATAAGTAGGAGTGTGGAGTTGGATGAAAAGGTCGAAGATGCCCTTGGTGTCTAAGAAACAAAAGTTGAGAAGTGCGTAGAAGAAGGAAGAAGTTGATCTAGAATTTGATGAGGAGCAAGGATGCAATGGAGGAATCATAGTCTTAAAATCAAAGATTAAAGAAAGAGATTCCAGACATACCTATGGCTACGCCAAGAGAGAAGATGGAGTCTCTCTCTTTAAGACATCAAATTTTTGTCCTCCATTACTAAAAATTTATGGAATAAACGGTATACATGAGAAAAGTTTTAGCAAGTCAATATTTTTGGTCATTAAGAAAATTTTCATTCTTATTTCCTAATAAAGATAGGTATCTCCATTTAAAAACAAGCTTAACTAATATTCTACCCTATTGGCTAAATGAAGATGCACCTATTTATATCATAACAATCTTTTCTTAAATTTTAATTAAAATTAAAAAGAAATAAACACACTTTGATACCAATTATTAGTCCCTAATGGCACCCAAGAGGGGGATGAATTGAGTATTTGTAAAATAAAAAATTAATATCTAATTAATGGATGTAATTTGAAAAGAAATAGTATATTATAAAACTTAATATAAATCAATATCATAATCAATCAACAATTTAAAGGGTATAAGGAGAAGAAATGTAAACTAATTTATGGTGGTTTAACAAACAATCCTTGCCTATGTCTATTCTCTAAGATACCTCTTGAAATTTTCATTACGTCCCTTCTTTCAATAAAGCTAAGAGAAACCTTCTTACATCACTTTTGTTTTCTATGACTAAAGAGCAACTCTTTTTATAATCTTTCTCTATAGTAAAGATCAACATATTCATAAAAGAATTTACAACTCAAAGATGTCACTTGATCATTTTGATAGAAATAAACGACTCACCGAAAAAAAAAGAGATAATGAATGCTCAAATGCTTTTAATAAAACCTCAAAATTATGTGTGTAAAAACAGTAAAATGCTTTTTAATGTAACAATTAATGAGACAACCTCTTTATTAGTTAGGCGTAATGTTGCGTACTACTAAACCTACCTAAACCCCATACGTCGGCGGGATTTCTACTAGGTTGTTGTTGTTGTTGAAGGTTTTGAGATCTACACAGACCATTACATTGACTAGTTCTAGAGTATTGGTTGATCAATGTAGCACATAAATTGACCAATGTGCATTGAATAACTAAGACTTGCTAGCCATTAATAGTTGGTCAACTAACAAGTTACATTAGTCAACTAATATAACATATTAGTCAACCAATATGTTAATAAATATTGCTACAAACTCTTAGTACATCAATTTTAATAACTTTTAAACTATATTTCTTTATTAATGCCTTAAGATCAATCATTTCTTCTAAAATTATTATTTTAACAGTTTTAAATGTTCAAACTACATTATCTTAATACAAATACTATTCAAAATTTTACCAAAAATGTTTTCAATTTTTAAAGTGTTTCTTTGAAATTAAAACCTTAATATCTCTTAATGAATAAAATTAGTCATGCAAGTAATTAAAATGATGATGTGTTTGTACATAGTGAGTCTTTAAAATTAATAAAATAAATAAGTGAAAGTATAATAAACATTACAAATTAGCTATAACCATGATATGCATTGATCTTTTTTATCCTTCACTTTAATTTTCACTTCACATAATGCGAGAATGAACTTTTCCTTAGCAACTTCATGAAATGTCTTTTAATTCATTCATGGTCATAATTTACTCTCATATGGCTTTTTATAAAAAATAAAACTCATAGTAGTACTTATATTTTGTTAACATCAAAGCATTGACTGAAACCTCCATTTATTTAATATATTTGATAAAAACAAGCCTAAATATTATAAAATAATAAAAAGAAATGCATAGGTTTCTAAAATGATAAATCTACACTTTAATTAAAGTATAACTAAGCTTTTTTGTATGTAAATTAAATGGATCCAGATTCTATTTAGTGAGAGACAAAAAAATCTCCTTAAAATTTCATCAATATTTTCAAAATCGGACTAAAATTAAACTAATAAGATAAGAAATTTAAAATGGTATTAGACTATCACGAAATTAGTATACAATAAGGATTGAATAAAATTAAAGAATTTAAAATAGGATTAAAGAAGAAGACTATCATTACCCATTGAAGAAGTTTTAGTTTAATTAAAGAAGGAGATTATTAAATAAAAACTAACCATATTATTTTAGTTTATAAAAACTAGTTAGTTTATTCTAGTGTAGTTATTTATCCCAAATCTGGGACAAGGTATCTTTTCTTATGAATATTAATTGTATTCCAGCTGACTGGTATAGAATTATTGAATTGACCATGACATTGAAACTAAAAAACAAGGTAGACTACAAATTGTTCAAGATCAATTTGGCCTCAGTGGTATGTAATATATATAAAGAGAGGAATTCACTACTTAGAACTAATTTAAGAAGTCAAGAGGAGATGTTTCACAAGATTTTAATGCATAGTAGACTCATTGTATTGGCAAAGGGAATGCATACAAGCTTACATAAGGCATAAGGGAAAGATGTCACGTAGATTAGTTTGTACCTACTGTTATAGTCTACTTACTTAGATCATTTGTGTAGTTTGTTATTTTGGATTTGTATTTGGTTGTTTTGTAACTATCCTATTTTTTATCAATGAACGAACTACAGTTTTTAAAAAAATTGGATAGTTTACAAAAACATGCTGGTTAATTAATAGACAAACCAGATTTTAATAACACAGGATATTAAGTTAGGTTATTAAGTTAAACTAAACTAAAAAGTTAATCAATTCAGGGTCTTTATAGTTGAACCAGTGAACCTGGTTCAATTTTTTAATCATTGTATTTTATATGAATCTCAAAAACATTTAGTAACTTCCAAATTCTAAAATACTAATGACAGTAATGAATTACTGTAACATTTTCTCTAATATTTCTCCTATTCAGTGCACTTATTAATATTTTAGAAACCTAACCAAAAATTAAATTGATAAGATAAGAGGTTTAAGATTTAAAAATTCAATGAATATTAGACCATCATAAAATGATATACAGTAAAGATTAAACAAAATTGAAGAATTTCTAATAGGATTGAAGAAGAAGCTTATCCTTACCCATTAAAGAAGTTGAAGTTTAATTGAAGGAGATTGTTAAATAAAAATTAAACTAATTTATTATAGTTTATAAAAATTGATTGGTTTACGAAACATTTAGTTCGTCACATTCACATACAAGTAGCACTTCATCTCATTCACATATCACAATCATCAGACCTTCATTATCTAGAATCAACATAATCAAATTACAATTATTCAATAATTCAAGCATAATAAAATCAAACAATTAATTGAGTGAGACTATCTAGGTTACTCACAAGTCGCTCCCGAAGCTCATGCTTGAAAGTTTCGGCAACAATTGGAGGTTGACGTTCTAGTTGCTTCTCTATAACAAGCAATATACACATATCACAATTTGCACAATTATAAGTGTTTAAAAATGCACATGTATGTAATGAAATATGTATAATGCGTGTTCATGATAATCTTAGGTATTTTCCATTATCCTCATCACATAATCAATCCTTTCTCAAAACTCACCTGAGTATAATTTATACTTAGGTTTATACCTCAATAAAACCCTTAAAATCACAATTCATAACTCATTGAATCACTTTCAGATTGTTCAAAAACTAAACTTCAGGTCTACTATTCTTATACTGAAATAACACACCATTCTCAATTTCCATCTAGAAATTGAAAGCCTTAGAGACTGAATCAAAATTCAACTTCTTCTGATGATTTGTATCCCTATGTCTCTAGTTTACTCCAAATAAAAAATCATCTCATTTGGATGTCTAGAGAAGAAGTTATGATCAAAAGAAACAAGACTGTTCCATTTGCAATTTCTCTCGAGTGTTTAGACCAAAAATCCACAGATCCACATTTCCATCTTTTATTCACAGTGAACATGAAAATTTTCTATTTTTATCTTATTCATAATAGGGCAATAAATCACCATTTTTTTTCATAAAATAACAACTCTAAAGGATTAACAAGATACTCACTTGATAAAACTCTAAAATCTTCAAAAATTCCAAGAAACATGCACCCACATACATCGTCTTGAAGGTTGTTTAGGTTAGGTTTTTTTAATGCAAAAAGGAATAGATAATGAAGTTGGAGTAGAAAAAGGTAGAAGAAAGCAAGATATAACTCTAGTGAAGGTTTCGGGGAATCAAAGGTCTATGAAGGAAAAAGTTTGCAGAAGATAGTTTTGGAGAAAAGACTAAGTCAAAAAGTAACTTAGTCTTTCAAGTATATAAAGAAACATGAAATGGGCCTGGTAAGTCAAGAAGACGTTTGATTTTGATAAAAGTCAAATAATAATAACAATAATGGAAGTGTGTTAACTGTTTTGATGAATTTGTGGAGTGCGCAGATAAATACATGTGACACAATCCATCAAATCAAGACAATACTTAAGTGAAAGCTGAATAAGATGAATCGTTTAAGTGGGATCAAACGAATTGATTAAGGTGCAGAGTGACTAAGTCACAAACGAATCAGACGGATTGATCATGTCTCAGACGGATCAGATGAAGTGCTTAAATCTGAGATGATCAGACACAGTGACTAAGTCTGAGATAATCAGATGCATTGACTAAATCTGGGATGATCAGACGAATTAGGCAAAGTCCGAGGTGATCAGACGTAGTGAGATGATCAGACAAAGTAAACGTATATAAGCAAAGCAATGTAATCGAACAGTGTAGACGCATTTAAGTAGATAGATGCATCTAAACAAAGTAATGTAATTGGACAGAGTAGACGCATCTAAGCAAAGTAATGAAATTGGACTGTGTAGACGCATCTAAGTAAAGTAATGTAATCGTACGGAGTAAACGCATCTAAGCAAATAAACGAATCTAAGTAAAGTAATGTAATCGGACAGAGTAGGCGCATCTAAGCAAAGTAATGTAATCGGGCGGAGTAGACGCATCTAAGCAAAGTAATGTAATCAGACAGAGTAGATGCATCTAAGCAAAATAGATGAAAACCACGCGTCTAAGAAAGAAGCAGACGAAGTCCACGCGTCCAAGCAAGACGCAGACGAAGTCTACGCATCCAAGTAAGACACAGACGAAGTAATTGAAGAATGTACTAGAACGTTAGTTAGTTGGAGTTGAACTCAACTAATAACAGAAGCTGGAAGATTTTAAGGATTCATCTCTCAGACGATTTAACACAATTGAACTTTACGCCATATGTCTCTAACAGTTTCAATATCATCCTCTCTTAAATTCTAAAGTAATCTCTGAAGTTTTTAAAGTCATTTTTAACAATTCTCCAATATTATTTAATCCTATTTCTATTTTCCCTACTTCAATTTACTTGCCAATTTGGCATTTTTCCTAGTTTCAATAAAATCAACAATTTCGGAAATTCTTCCTACAATTCACCAAAATTCAAAATTTACAATTACACTCACCAATTAAATTCTAATACGACAATTTCACAAATTCTCAATAGTATCACATCAGAATTCAATTATACTCGGAATTATCCATGAATGCATGTACAATTATTTTCATATGCAAAAGTTCAATATTCACGTGTATGTGTATATCATATAATGCATGAGCATACAATGCATTTCTAAATCTCTCAAAAATCTCTCATTCTTACTATTTTCGCCTTAACATGGGTAATGAGATGTTATATAATAGATATTTGAAATTTTGAATTTTCACAAACCTGATATTTTTGGTTTGGGTTGAAACAGATTTACAAAAGCTAAAGCACTATATTCCAAAACTAACTACTCTCTCTCCCTCTCTCAACTTTCCTTTGTTCATAGACTTTCTTTGATCTTTTACATTACCAGGACACTCGAACTAGCATGGAATATCTTAATATTTAATTTTTGGTCATTTCCTTCTCTATTACTTGTTTTGTTTGGATTTTGTTGTTTTCTAGGTATTATCCTTTTCCAATTTTTTGTGTATGATTGTGTAATCTGGTTTTCGTCAAATGTTCTTCATTTTTCTCTAAATCTTTCATTTGAATTGAAAGTTCCTTTGATTATTCAAAAATATTAAAAGTGCTTGGGTGTATTTTCTTGTTAGATAGACAAAAATAGTAGACGATTCATCATGTAAAGAAAAAATAAGAAGAAAAAGACGAAGACATTTATGTTATACATAATAAGAACCTTAATTATCGGCCCATGATCAACTATAAACTTGTATAAACTAAGAAAATGCAAAAACATTACTAGTTTGGATATCCATTTCTCGATGAATGAGTTTTTTGCTGCCTCCTGTAGGAGTCTGGGTCGTTTCTCAATCCCATTTGTAACACCCCACTCCCGCGTGACCCGAACCCGACATCGTTGGTGATATCCGAGTCCGTGCCCCGCGAGGGTAGCGTACTACATCAGTCGGTCAGACGAAACTCAGTATACTTTTTTTTAAAACATTCATTCGCGCGGAATAGACAGTAA
>JANITX010000006.1:1639795-1659844 GCA_027564395.1 Erythroxylum ulei
TTTTGAGGAAAAAGACAAAATAAAGATAAGACAAAAACATGTAATGGATTTATTAAGAAACCCTAATGAAATCTGACCCATTCAAGTCCAATGGCCCTAATTTCAAACCCAAAATAATATACCCAATATTGTAGTGCCATTGGACAAAAATTTTCGATACTGAAAATCAACCGGTTCGCCACTTGGCGATTTTTCCGGTCCGAGAATTTTCTCCGGAAAAGTCCAGAAAAATTCCTAAAAATCCCTTAAACTATAACACATACAATGGATCACTCAGAATAATTTTTCACACACAAATACCACGTTATTCACAACCAAAATCCATTTAGGCCCAAATACCGGGAATGTCATGTATGCATGTACAGTTATTTTGCATGTGCAAAATTCACTGTGCACAATTCAGAATATGCATGAACAATCCTCATTAGTCCCAATCAATCACATCCTATGCCAAATTACTATACTACCCTTTCCGTCGGGGGTGGGATGTTACAAGTGATAATTATAGTGAAAGTTACATTTATAATTCTATTTGTGGTGAAGGCAGAAGGAGTAATGAAAACGAGAGTTCTTAGAGAACAATATACTAAAACTTTCAATCAAACTTTACAAAAATTGTGTAACGTTATGTCGTTAATCTCTTTCTACACCTTTCTTAATATTTGGGCCTTTTAATAGGTTAGAGAAACTGGATGTCCACAAGCTTACTTAAACAGGCAATATAAGATCTTAGCAGCTATTTATAGTAACCTTATTAGGTCTTCCATCACAGGCCTAATAAATAATTGGCCCATACTGATTAGTGCTCATTTTCTCAATGGACTTCATCCCATCTAAGCAAATCCTTATCAAGCTTTATTATTTTCTTTAATCCAAATCAAATTCAATATTCTAATCCTTGATTTTATAAAAACTCACAATTAATAATTGTCTAATGAAAATTTTAAAAATTCTAACATTCTCTCCATTGGATAAATATTAATTACAATAGTTGTAATACAATTAAGAAAAAATGGCTAAGAAAAATCAATGTAATGGTTGAACAATTTAAAATATTTTATCTAAAAATAATGGAATTCCATCGTTTGATCCCATAAGATACTAGAAAATGTCAAATGCAAGTGCCATATACAACAAAGATCCAATACAATCAGGTATATCTAACACCTAACTAACATGAATAAAAAAATAAAGTGTAAAAAGTTACAGTGATACTTTTGTGATCTAAAAAGTATCATTGATTCGTTTGTCGGACTTAATTTCTATAAAGCTTGTGCTAAAATACAATAAAGAAATTTGTTTTCTTTTACTGAATGTTAAACTACATTAGAGCAAACCCTTATGGGATTAAACACTTATATCCTATTATGTCTTATAAATCCATGAATTTATCAAAGTATCTGTATGTTTCCTGAAGAGATAAGATCTGTTATATGCTTAATGATCATTTAACAAAAATATTATGAATTTTGCTTGTATTATGACAATTTACAATAGAATATATGACTGAGAGCAAAATGAAGATCATCAATATATATTAAAAAAGAAGTATTGTTATAATACATGAAATCTATACAGTTGTATCAAGGGCAAATATAATGATCCCTAACTAACAATGTCTAAGGACATCAATAAACCCATACTATATACACGACTCTTAAAAAATAATTGGGTGAAGTCTTTTAGTTAGTGAATTAGCCAATAAGTCCTCAGTTTTGATATGCTCCACCTCAATGTCACCCTTATGCACCAATTCTTTTATGGTCAAATACTTGACCTCTAAATGATTAGCTGCTATGATGTTCTTATTATTTTTATTGAACAATACAATAAAATTATTATCACAATATAATCAAATAGATCTAGCAATTAAATCAACCATAGACAATTTAGAAATTAAGTTTTTGAGTTAAATTGTCTGTGCTTACCATATAGAATGTTACAAACTTTGTATTTATGGTCGAGGAAGTTAATGGTGATACTTAATACTCTTCATAAAACAACACCGTCTGCTATCATAAAAAAATACCTTGATGTTGACTTCATGTCATTTAGATATGTATAGCAAAATCTGAATCTAAATTGCCAATAAGGTCCAAAATGTTAACTTTCTTGAATGTCAACATATAATCCTCAATTCTTTTAATTAATAATTGTTCAATAGGAATTTTAAAAATCCTAATATTTTATTCCTGCAAGGTGTAGAGCAGATAATAATTTTCATGAAAATCAAGAGTCTGGGTACTGGAACATGTGAAATGCTGAATTATAGATGCTGAATCCTCCATCAACAAACAGATTGTGACCACTGATATATCTGGCCTCCTCACTAGCTAGGAAAAGAGCTGCAGTGGCAACATCTTCAGCCTTAAGTGTCACACCCTTGAGGTTAGCGACCGAATCCATTGCCTTCTCTAGGTCCTCACTGTCAAGCCCAACAAATTTAGTAGCTAAAGGTGTTGCAAGCGCGTAAGGAGCCAGACAATTGACCCGGATCCCAAATTGTCCCAGCTCAACCGCAGCGTTCCTCGTGAGGCCTAGAACAGCATGCTTTGAACAACAATATGCGTGCGACGCTGCACCTCCCACAGTCGAGCTGATGCTAGCAGTCGAAATTATGCTTCCACTACGACTTGGGATCATGACTCGAGCTGCATGTTTGATCCCCAGAAAAACTCCTGTCACGTTGATGCTGAGAACTCGCTCGAAATCGGACTTCTCATTGTCGATTAAACGGGCTTTGTTTGGATCAGCAATTCCTGCATTGTTAAACATTATGTCTAGCTTACCGTAGGTTGCCATGGCTTTATCAACGGCATTTTGTATTTGGTCCTCGTCCGTGACGTTACAGTGGACATACGTTGAGTTTGATGAACCTAGTGTGTCGACCACTGAGTGGCCCAGTTCGTCTTGTATGTCGGCGATCACAATTCTGGCTCCATGGTGAGCGAATACTTTTGCTGTGCACTCTCCAATGCCACTGGCTCCTCCGGTGATCAGAGCCACCTTCCCTTCTAGCCTGCATATATTCACGTTTCCAACTGTTTTCAATTCAGGGTAAAATATATATCTCATAAGCTTTTAAATTAGTTTTTTTTTTAATTTTTCAGAAATTCTGTTTATAATTTGGTTAAAAAATAACAAAAAAGTACATACAAAATGAATTTCACATATGGACCAATCAAATATTACTTATATAATAATTTAACCCAATTCTTAAATTCAAATGCAACTAATTAAATTCAACTCAAATTAATAATTTATTATAATTATTTTAATTATTAATTACATTTGACTTTAATTAATTTAATTTGAATTTAAGAGCTTAATTAAATTATGATGTTAGTGGCATAAAATATTCACATCACAAATGTTTTGATATTATTATTTAATTAAAGTTTAATTTTTAATCTTTTTTATTATCTTAAAATATACAAAGAGAGAAATAACTAAAAGATCCAACTAAATGATCTGTATATGAAGACGTGGTTTGCATATGGAGCAATAATTGTGCTTGCATCTTTAATTTTCCTCTTATTAAGGCTCTTTTCTTCTTAATTTCTTTCATTTTATTTTATGCAATAACAACTACTCACTAAAAAGAATTTGGAGAGGCTAATAGTGCGCAACCTTATCCTAGCTAATAGAAAGATTGTTTTTAAAAAATATATAGACATACATAAATAAATATATATGTAAAATATACATATATATTAAAACAATAAAGTGATAATGATTAAAAATTAAAAAAAATACAAAATAGGTATAATAGATATTAATAACAAATAAAAATAAATAAATACATATAAGTAAAAATAAATAAAATATAAACACAAAGTAATAAAATAAATAATACAATAAATATAGAACAAGTTAAAGAATAATATAAATAAAAATAATTAAAATAATTAAAACAAAATAAGCAAATAAATACACAAACAATAAAGAAAAAAATAAATAATTAATTAAAGAAGTCATTATGAGAAAATATTTTAGCTAAGTAAAAAAAATGCTTATGCTAAATAACTAAGAGAGAAGTCCTACATATTAAAAGTTTAGGCTAAATATAAGATATAAGTTTCGAAAGAAAAATGTTCAAAAGTCCTATGAGAAAGAGAATGACCTCTCTACGTGAGATTCTTTATTTGTATCCTGGTACGCCAAAGTTTTTTATTAAGAATCATGTCCTCAATAAGTGTTAATAGAGCCATATTATTCTTGATCACCTTCCCTCAATTCTTCTTAGGCCTTCCATTTTTTCCTCTTACAGTTTTTAAGAGTAATTTTCTCACATTTTCTCACTAAAGTATCAGGGCATCTCCTATTACATTATTGATCTTATTTTTTTAGTAAGGTTGTACATCTAATGGAGCATTATCGTCTTTACCACCATTAACTTATCTCTAGGCACTTGTTTGATATGTCAACACTCCATCGGATAAAGCATGACTGGCTTAATTGCTACGCGGCAAAATTTACCTTTGAGTTTGAGCGGTATCTTCTTCTTACATAAAACTTATGATGTTCTTCTCTACTTAAGCCACTCTGATTTGATACAGTGAACTACGTCTTCATCAATCTCTCCATTGCTTTGGATGGTTAAGCCTATATACTTAAAACATTATTTTTGTGATATAACTTTTAAACTAATTGTTACTTCCATATTAGAAGCCACACTAAGTACTTAGTCATAGTCTTGCCCAATTTCAAGTCCTTCGACTTTAACATATCCCTCTAAAGTTCTAGCTTGACATTGATATCCTTTTATCTTATCCATTAAAACAATGTCAACAGTAAACAATATACACCAAGGCATATCCCCTTGGATATTCTTGGTGAGCTCATTCTTCACTACTGTAAACAAAAAGGGCAGAATAAGGAACCTTGATGGAGCCCAATATTGATAGAAAAATGTTCTATATCTTCTCTTATCGTTCTTACTCTAGTGTTTGCACTTTTATCCATATCCCTAATAACCAATTTATAGGCTGTAGGGATTCCTTTAACTTTTAAACACCTCCATGTGATTTTTCTAAGTACCTTGTCATGCACCTTCTCCAAAAAATCACGTGTAGATTATGTTGTCTTTTTTTGTAATATTCCAATAATCTTCAGAGGAGATGTAGAGCTTTTATCGTGGACCTTCGTAACATAAAGTCAAACTATTTCTCTGACATTTGGACATTATTTCTCACTCTCTTCTTAATCACCTTCTCTTATGTCTTCATTTTATGACTAAGTAGATTGATATCTCTATAGTTGTTAGAGCTTTAGATGTCTTCTTTATTCTTGTATAGAGGAATTAGTATAGTATATCTCCATTAATCCAATATTTTAGTAAACTTAAGGATCACATTAAAAAGCTTGGCTAGCAAAGTAAAACCTTCTTTGCCTAGGCTCTGCCACACCTCTATGGGTATCTCACTAGCCCTACTGCCCTCCCACTCTTTATCTCTCTTAAAGCTCTTTTAATTTTTTCCTTTATAACATTTCAACAAGTTATGATACCTATTGGACGTGCTAATATCACTTAATGAGATGTTTTCCTTTGCGCCTTCATTAAAAAGGATATAAAGATATCTCTGTCATCTTTTATTGATGTCATTTTCAGCCATAAACACCTTTCCTACTTCATCTTTTATATAACAAACTTGATCTAATTTATTACTTTTCAGTTTCTAGCTCTCACCAACTTAAATATATCATTTTCTATATTTTTAGTTTCCAATTTTTGCTATAATTTCTCATAAGCTTTGCTATTAGCTTCTAAGATTATCTTCTTTGCATATTTCTTTGCTACGTTTAAACTTTCTCGATTAGCTACTATCTTTACCCCTATGGTACTATTCAATCGAGCTTTATAGACACCCTTCTTGACCTTAACTTTTTCTTTTATATCTTCATTCCATCATCAAGACTTTATCGTACTACCCCTAAGCCCTTTATAAATACCTAAGATCTCTTTAGTTGTATTCCTTAAAAGAGTTAATACTCTCTCCCACATCTAGTTAGCATCTCTTTCTAATTCCCATTCTTCTCTATATATTACTTTGTCCTTAAATTTTTTCATCATATCTCCTTTTAGATTCCACCATCTGACTCTAGTACACCTCTTAAGTTTACTCCAATCCTTAACTATAAGATCCATAAACAGTAATCTATGCTCAGTCGATAAGCAAGTGCTAGGTATAACCTTGTAATTCTTAAAACTAGGCCGATTGCTCCGTCTTATAAAGAAGTAGTCAATTTAAATTTCCGTGGTTCTGCTCTTAAAAGTCACCAACAGCTCCTTATTTTTCTTAAAAAAAGGCCACTAACTCAAATGCTACCACGAGATCTAACAAAATAGTCCTATAATCATTTATATCACCATACTTAAAACTGTTTTAGGCTATCCTTATATGACCATTAAAGTCTCCGCCTAAAGTAACTCTCTCATCAGGGGGGATCAACAGAATCAACTCTTCTAGCTCTACCAAAAACTAGGGCTTAAGTTGTTCGTCCAACCCTATTTGAGTTGTATAAGAATGCACCACATTGAAAACAATACCTTTTACTATAATCTTAAGGATATAATCCTATCATTAGTCCTTTTTACCCCAAACATCATGATTTATGAGTTCTTTAACAACTAATATACCTACCCCATTATGTCATCTCGAATACCCTACATACTAAATTTTGAACCTATTAATCTTTTTTACTTTATCCCTTGTCCACTTTGTCTCATGTATGCACATTATATGAATCTTATATTTGTCTAAAATCTCCACTATTTCTAGCACTTTCTTGTAAAGGTCCCAATATTCTAAGAGTTTATCCATTATCTGTTGACATAGTCTCTTCCCCTAAACCCATAACTCCTTAAAGAACTAACCCTTTCTCTATCATTGGAAGTCATAGCCATCAATCCTACCCTAATGCTAAACAAAAGCTATAGAAGACAAGTCCAACAAGTCCCTAAATGACTTTAATATTACTCGAGAAAAGAAATGAAGATTTATCTTAAATCCCAAAAATATGCAGCATACTAAATGACTATGAAAAATGTTAGAAAACTAGGTCAAAATTTGATCCCAACCGTATCAAAAAATTACAAAACTATTTCACAAATTAGTTTCTTAAAAACTAAGATCAATTCAATTCTATAAAATGATCAACACACAAATCATAATAAAGCCCGAATCTAAATTCATACTTTATTCTGAAAGCTTTATCATGTTCTTGTCGTATCCCTCAAACCTTTTCCAAAATCAATCCGCCCTAACACCATAGCAGCATAAATATTCGACCTTTAATGGTATCCACAGAATGGGTTAAGAGAACTCTGTTACTCTTATAAGAGAGTTAAGCAAGAAGTGCTAGCTCCATAGAGTTTAAGCATATTTATAATAGGTTTTTGACATTAAGTAATTTAATTGAAATTAAATTCTAATTTCAATTAAAATTTAATTCTAGTTAAATTTTAATTAAAATTAGAATTTAATAATAACTCTAATTAAATACCAATTATGCCCAAATAAGATCCAATATCTTATATTGATCCTTATTATTAAATATCTTATATTTAATCATAAAGTTTCTCAAACTTTACAATCAAATCCAACTTGATAAAATATCGTTGCTTTCTTCAATGTGTTTTATATGTGAGACCTATTAGGTTCCCAAATATATTGGCAATGATCATAAATTATAATTATAATTATAATTCATAATTAGAATTAGATAAATTAAAAATCCTTTTAATTTATGTTTAATTTTCCAATTAAACATTTTATAATCATAGATCATGATTTGCATTTAGCAATGCATCATGGCCACCCAAATACTTAGGAATGTCAAAGTGGTTTTAACTAACCTTTTTGTACATGATTTTTATGTATAATTCAATCATTTCATCATACAATGTTTCGATTAAACAGAGCATAGAATTAATGTCTTTATTAAGTCCATTCATATTAGTTCTCCTACATTAGCTATTGATCCAATTAATGACATTTGTAAACTATTTATAAATTGTCATTCCGCCATGGACAAGGATTTCCTGAATCAATTCTAATCGAGAATAACGAAATATTCTCCCTAATTACTATAGGGTGATGAATCCTATCTTGATTACTCAACTACCTTAATATAGTTCATGCTACATCTAATGACTACCAATTAAATGACCCATGATTAAAAAAATCATAAATTGTATTAAAACATAGCGATCTCTATACAAGATAACTTTGGTGACCTTAAGTCAAAAGATCACTTATACAATCATTACAATGAGAATTCTATAGACATACAAGTATTGTTCCAAATTGATTTCTCATATCAAGTTTGTTCGGTAAACTTGTTCTATAACAAGCACCTACATTTTTATTTAAGTATCGCCATACCTCAGCCTATGAGATTAACTACTTCCTTCATAATGAAAAAAATATCATGTGCAAGCCTTTTTACATTCTATTAATATCCAGTCTTAATAGAATAATGACTAGGAACAACTTAAGGTTAATACATAAATACAATATGAATCTTATAACTATAATCTGATTATTATAATTTCATTTGTAATATATAATTATCTCATGGAGTTTATCATAAACATCTAAACATGTACATGATAAATAATTCCTTTAAATTATTTTTAGACTTAAACTATAACCAATCGATTGGCTATGAGGCATAAACGAACAAAATTACAAGCACACACAACTACAAGCAAATCAAAATTCAATCGTCTAAAATCTTAATAAATAATAACAACTAGGTTTCTACAAAATGCTAAAACATAGTATTAGGAGGTTAAAAAGAACAAACAAAATATTCAAAAATATAAACATAAAGAATTTAAACTTCAATGGTTGAATAAATACTAAAAAAAATTAAAATCCCAGCACCCAAAGAGCATCACATCAACTATGAGCAAACACAATATGAAACCAATCACAAGCGTATCCAATAGAGAAGAAAACTTTATAACATACCAATTAACCTAAGAAGGAAAACAATCAAATTGATCCACTCTATTTAAGAAGCCATACACTAGCTCTGTTTGTTCTCATCGTAGTTAACATCGTTCACCAGAAATTCCTTCATTGTGGGGTTCACTTTGAATCTACAGAAGAAGAAAACAAAGCACAAGATTTTCCAAAAGCCAGACTAGGAAATGTCTAAAAGGGGTCTAAAAATAACAAAAGATTACGTAGTTCTTGATTAGATCTAGATAGAATGAGGAATACCCAGATCAGTGAAAAAAGTACAAATAATTAAAAAAAAGCCTATGTATCTAGAAATGGTCGAGGAGTTCAAAGACCTCTTCGGTATACAGTATAATCAACGCTGCCAAGTTACAGTGGCTAATGGTATAATCGGTTTATATTGGTTTTATAAAACGGAAAGCTATAAAAGAATACTGTAGAATTTAAGATCTGAATCAATTGGAGAACTGAAAACCCACCAACATAGGTCACTAGAAAAACCTATAAAGGCTAACACAAGTTTTTTATATCTAAGAATATATCTCTCTTTTTCTGTAGACCTATTGTCAGCCTGTACCTACAACTAAAACAAAATCCATACCAAGGCTTCAACAATGTTGTCTTCTATAGAGGAGTGAAATCAACCTTTAAACGAAAGATGAGGGCTCCAGGAGCATTTTAAAAGGGTGAAAGACTATTATGAAAATTTAAAAATGACATAAATTATTGCAGGAATAATTGGAGAGATCATAACAACCTCTTATCAGGTACCAAAGCCTAGTACAAATGCTGACTTAACCAGAACACTAGAAGGAATCAGAAGAAGCAAAAATGTGGTCATGCGTCCTGCCAAGTTTAGGGATTATGCATGATGATGAGGGAATTTGTTATGAGAGTTTATTATGCAGTTCTATCATTTAACATTTTTCAATCATTAGTTTGTTATGAATGTTGTAAGGCACACTCTATAAATATAACAAAGAAATGTTGTGATCAGTAAGAATTATTCCCAAAAATCTCTTCTTTTCTCACCTACCTCTGGTTCTCGTCTCTTCTTTACTCTATTTTCTCATCTCATTTCTTACTTTACGAATACATTGCATTATATTTGGTGCTCTTGTTGAGAGATGTATGAAGGTATTGTCACCCGTTCCAAATATGTCGAGGAACAAATCACAAAACTCACAAACCACCTTAACAAACTTGAAACCAATTATTCCTCCAACATTGAACTGATCCAAAAAAACGTGACCACCTAGCAAACCGTCCTATCCGATTTGATGTGAAAGCTTGCCACTTTGGATAAACCATCTTCTCCTCTATTACCGTTACCAAACACACCCCGTACCATATCATTCCCTTCTTCTTTTTCCTCGACTGTCCCTACAACTCTTATGACATCTTCTTCTCAGCAACCAAACCCACCACCTTTTGACCCATCATCCCTATTACCACCTCGAGTCCCTAAACTCTAAATAGCCCTTCTCTCAAGTGACAATGCCTAAGGTTGGCTCTTCTAAATTGAACATTTCTTCCAATTTCACCATACCCCAATGGACCAACGCCTCACCCCTATTGCCTTTTACTTGAAAGGAACTACTCTTTAGTGGTTCCAGTGGCTCTACACCATATGCCAACTATCTTCTTAGGACATTTTAAAACACCAATTGGAGCTCCATTTTGGACTCTTCTCCTTCATCAACTACAAATCCTAGTTGTTTAAGCTTAAACAAACGTCCACAGTGGCCTATTACAAAACTAAGTTCAAGGCCATCTCCACTCATATCTCTGGCCTCAGCCACACGAATCTCCACAACTTCTTCCTATCTAGCTTAAGGAATGATATCCAAAGAGAGCTGAGTGTGCTTAAACCATAAAACCTTCTTGAGGCCATGGGTCATGCCAAATTAATGGAGGATAAGTGAAACGCTACCAAACCCCACATCTCCAAATCCTCATATCAAAAACCTTTCCCTCCTCCTTTAGCTTCACCAACACAAATACCTCACCCACTAAACCTAAACTACCCTTCACTATTAAACGTTTTACACCAGCTGAGATGGTGGCTCGGTGTGAACAAGGACTTTGTTATAACTGTGATGACGAGTTTTTGGCTAATCATCGATGCAAAACCCCACAATTTCTCTATTTGGTGGCTGAACTAGATGATGAGATTGATTGAGAGGATATTTTTCCTAACATTACATTGGCACTGTATATCAAACCAACAGAACCCACCCCCCTCAAATTTCCTTTCATGCTTTAATAGGCCAAATTGCCCCTTTGACCCTTAAACTCGATGGATCTATCAATGGTTAGGCTCTACTAGTCCTTATTGATGGTGGGTCAACCAAAAACTTCATCCAGACCAGGCTAGCCTCTCACTTAGGTCTTACAGTCCAACTATCGCCACATTTGAAGGTCACTGTGGGAAGTAAGGACACATTAGGGTGCATGGCTATATGTTTGTAGACTCCTCTAGTTATGGGATCCATAACCTTTCCTGTGGATCTTCTCTTGCTATCTATTTATAGAGCTGATCTTGTCTTAGGGTTCAACGGTTAGCCAAACTGGGCCCAATCTTGTTTGATTACATGATCGTCTTTATGGAATTTAACTATGCTAGTGCCAAGGTGAAACTGATTGTGATGCAACAACCCTCCTTTCATCAAATTACCCACACCTCACTCAAAAAAACTAACCTTACCTAAATCATGACCCAATACTATCACTTGTCTATTGAACCCATTACACCACCAAAACTAGAACACATTATTAGATTGAAAGCTCCCCTAAATTTCATTCAATCTCTCCAAACCTTTTTTTTTTTTCATATTTGGCACCATTTTCAACTCACCCATTAGTCTGCCACCATCTTGACTGTTTGACCACTATAAATCTCTACTACCTAATACACCCTTAATCAATGTCAAACCTTATCACTACCCCCACTTTCAGAAGATGAAATTGAGAAACTCGTGACAAATATGCTTATCAAGGAGTGATATAACCTAGACAAGTCCTTTTTCATCACTAGTCCTTATTGTTAAGAAAAGGGACAGATCATGGCATTTCTATGTTGATTACCGTGCCCTCAATGCGGTTACCATTAAGGATCGATTTCCTATCCCTACAGTTGATGAATTACTGGATGAACTTCATAGGGCTCAAGCCTTTTTTAAGTCAGATTTAAAGACTAGTTATCACCAAGCTCGGATTCATCCGCCATACATAGAGAAAACTATTTTTTGTACACATCATGGTCATTACGAATTCATTGTTGTGCCGTTCAGACTCTCTAACCCTCCGTCCACATTTCAAGCTTTGATGAACTCAATTTTTTAGGTAATATTGCGTAGATCATTACTTGTATTTTTTGATGATATCTTGGTGTTTGTCCATCTTAGGATTCCCATTTAGCACATTTGGAGGAAGTCTTCACCACTTTGTAGAACCATGCTTTGTTTGCAAAATTGTCGAAGTGTGAGTTTGGATGTACTAAATTGGGTTATTTGGGGCACCACATTTTGGGAAAGGGAGTTACTGTAGATCCCGATAAGGTTGAGGTGATTAACACATGGCCACTTCCTCATACAATCAAAGAGTTATGTGGGTTTCTCGAATTATTTAGATACTATTGTCGTTCCTTGCAAAGTACTCCATAATTGCTACATCATCAACACAATCTCTGCGTAAAAATGCCTTTATCTAGATCACCGAGACAACCATTGCATTTGTCAAATTGCAACACACATTAGCTACAACCCTAGTTTTGGTTCTTCCAGACTTTTTGCAATAGTTTTTCGTTCAAACCGATGCTTTGGGGACATGTATCGGTGCCATATTATCACAGCAAGGGCACCCCATAGCCTATTATCACTAAGGAAATGTACGCCATCATTGAAATAATCTAAAAATGAGCTAGTATTTATTGGGTAGGTGATTTTTTATCCAAACCGACCATGAAAGTTTACGGCCTTTAATCCGTTAGACGATACAGTCCCCTGAGTAGTAGAAATGGCTCACAACACTGCTAGGATTTGATTTTGATATTGAGTATCGTCCAGGGAGAGATATTGGGCCAACTAATACCTTATCTCACATCACCACTGGTTCCTTTAATGCTTTCACAATTGCATCCAAACTAGTAATGGCTTTGTGGGACGCTTTGCGTCAATGTTTTTGCACTAACCCAACTTTTATTCAACTGCTCTAGGATATCCAAGCCAACCCTGCTACATTTCCACATCACTTAATTAAGGATGGCTTGTTGTTATATAAAGGCAAGGTGGTGGTGCCTTTGGATTCTGCTTTGCAATTACTCACTTTAGCTGAGTTTCATAACACGCCAGTAGGAGGTCATGACTGAGTACAATGCATATTGTCTCGCATTGTTGCAACATTTTATTGGCTTAAATTGTGGCAATTAGTCAAGGAATTTGTAGGGAATTGTGCTATTTGTTAAACAGTAAAGCCATTCAATAAGGCTTCTCAAGGGCTCTTACAACCTCTTGCCATTCTAAGACAAGTTTGGGATTCGTTGTCCATGGACTTTATCACCCATCTCCCTCCATCGATGGGCAAAGCCACTATTTTTATGGTTATAGATCTTTTGTCAAAACAAGCTCATTTTGCTGGTCTTGGTCCAAATTTTACAGCTGCACAAGATGCAGAAGTATTTGTCAAAACAGTGGTTAAGTTACATGGGTTCCCTCCAGTATTGTGTCTAATTGTGACCCAATTTTTATGAGCCAATTTTGACAAGAACTATTCAAATTGTAGGATACAACTTTGGCAAACAGTAGTGCATATCATCCGCCTTCTGATGGTCAAAAGGAAGTCATGAATTGTTACCTTGAAGATTATCTGCATTGCTTTATTTCTGATAATCCCAAGCAGTGGATGAACTACTTACATTGGGCAGAGTGGCACTAGAACACGTCTCACCATTCTGCAATTAACATGACTCCATTTGAGGTAGTTTATGGTCGTCCACTACCTTTCCTACTGGACTATGTCGATGGTACTACAAGTGTAACTTCAATTGAAGACATGCTCAAAGCTTGTACCTCCATTCTTGATACTCTTAATGCCAACTTACTACGAGCTCAGACACGGATACAAAACTAGGTAAATCACAAGTAAACTGATATCACATTTGAGGTGAATGATTTGGTGTTCTTGAAGTTACAACCTTATCAACAGACATCAGTTAGACACAGAACAACACATAAGCTCTCGTAGTTTTCTTGGGCCATTCTGTATCAGTGAACGTATTGGGTTTGTGGCTTACCGATTGGAATTACCAACTAACGCCAAAATCCATAACGTGTTTCATGTTTCAAATCTCAAAAAATGCGTGGGAGAACATTGAACTCCAGCTATTCCATTGCCCCTTTAGTTCATTAACAATAAAGCAGTTCTTATTCCTGCTACTATGATTGGTTATCGTAAAATACTGCAACAAGATTAGATAATGCCTCAAGTTTTGATTCAGTGGGAATATCAACCAAATTTTGATGCTACTTGGGGAACCGTGTCTGAAATTCATCAAGATTTCCCTCACCTTAACCTTGAGGACAAGCTCATTTCCCAAGGGGGAGGCAATGTTGTAGGAATAATTGGTAAGCTCATAACGTCCTCAGATCAAATGCCAAAGCTCAGTACAGATGCTGACTTAGCTAGAACACTCAAAGGAATCAGAAGAAGCAAAAGAGTGGTCACGCGTCTTGCCAAGTTGAGGGAAAATGCATGATGATGAGGGAATTTTTTATGAGTGTTTGTTATGCAGTACTGTCATTTAACATTTTTCAATCATAGGTTTGTTATGAATGTTGTAAGGCACACTCCTATAAATATAACAATAAAATGTTGTGATCAATAAGAAATATTCCCAAAAATCTCTTCTTTTCTCACCTAACTCTGACTCTTCTTTACTCTATTTTCTCATCCCCTTTCTTATTCTACAGATACATTGCATCATAAATGGCAACAATAAAATAAATGGAAGCGTGACACATTAGTTGTCAGAGAACCGAGGAAAGGACGTTGCCAACAAAGAAAAGATGAAATGTTCCTCCAAGAATGAAACTTTTTGTTTTTCATTGCAAAGATCTAATCTTTTTCAAGATCCAATAATCTAATGTCATAAACCCACAAATTTTACAAAGAAAATAGGCTTTAAAATGCCAAAAAATCTTGCATCAATGACATTAAGTGGTGGAGTATCTGAAAACGCTTGTCGTAATTAGAAGAAAACTAAAACAACCATCAGTTTGTGGAAAAGCACAAAATTTCTCAGTGTGAAGTGAGAAGTAAGAAGCACTTTGGATGGGTACCTATCAAGACCTATGGAACACACCTTTGAGATCAGTGATAAATTACAACAACAACAATAACAACTTGGTAAAAATTAAAGAAATTAAAGATGAGGATCACTAATAAACTTCGATAGAGAAATATAAAAATTACATAAATATGAAGATCACTAAGAAAAAGTGCAAGATTCAAACTTGAAATACCCAGATGCATGTTTTGATAATAACAGTAACAAAGAGAAAAAACCGTCGTCATAGGAAAAAACTCTGTTAGTAACATGTTCACATAGATTCTCAGAACCAAACAAGCTCGCACCACCAACGACGATGAAGATACAGATGAAAAGTAAACATATGAAGCTTGAGTGCATCACCCTGAAGAGAGAGAGGAAATTAACTACTAATATATGAACCCAAAGTCCCTTTCCAAACTTGAAAATGCCATAAAACAGTCTCCGCATCAGATGATTATTTTGTAAACAGAAACTTTCACAAGTTATTCAGATCCCAAGTTAATGAAATTCAGAAAATAACATTTGAGAAGTTATGCACAATACATTTGAGTAAAAAACCTCTTTGTCTCCATAACAAAGACAATAAGAAAAGTAAAAGGAAAAGGAAGGCCAGGAATTGCAAAAAAATTCCTTAATAACTCCTAAGCCATATGAACAAAAACAGCATTCCCAGGTTCAGCTAATTGAAATCCACTTAAAAAAATTGATCTCAGTTGTTATTTATCATCATGAGATGACCAACAGGAAGACAACAAAAAAGAAGAACATGTATGGGAAAGGAAAAACAAAGTCGTAGGAAATAGCTGGTTCTTTACCTTCTAGAAATTGAAGAGATAAACGAAGTGGTTGCCATGGCTCCTCCTGACAGACAATAAAAGGGGATTTAAGAGATTGATATGCTTAGTCGCCCCAAATAAACCACTCTCCATCTATATAATATGATTCTCCCATAGTCCATGACGAAACACAAACAAGAATATCTGTGCTAGCTGCACATGACCACATAATAAAATGAAGTTTCCATATTGAATGTGACACTTCTCTATATCACTATTCAACACAGCACAACTATAATATAACAATTAAAATATAATTATCTTATTTATTAATGAACGACGCCAGCATTGCCCTATTCGCCCTCTCGTTTCTAACGCCTCGTGGGACTGAGACAAATTCTTAAACTAAAAAATATATAAAAAAATGGTTTACAAATAAATTATTTATTCCCCTCGTAATAGCGCACTTTGGAATCTCGAGGATTTATAGTCATAGAATTCGTTGTTTAATCAATTTACCATAGTTCATTACACTGACATCGCATAACCAACACACAGAAAAGAAAAGTTAGAAAGAAATATAAACAGCGTTAATAAGTAAAATTAAATGTTTATTATTGAGTTAATCTCTTTTAAGAGGCAAATACAGGTAAGCTACCTTAGGCTGCCAATAGAAAATATTTTATTTAAATAAAGTTTCCAATGATGAGGTTGTAGTCAAGTTCCAAGCCAAAGTTTCCATATTCTGTCTTCGGATCCTAGTTTATAACAAGCATCCAATTATATAGCCAAATTTTGGGTAATTATTAATGCCATTAGTATCATTAAATAAAATATTTTATTTTATTAAAAATCTATCTTTATTATTGATGAATAAAATTTAATCACAATTTTTTTATAACAACTAAATCGAAGAAAGAGATTAATTAAATTTAACTTTTTATAAGTTTTTATTGACAGCCAAGTTACTCCTTTGTGACTAATAAGTTACTTAACAGTCATTTAGAGGTAAAATATGTATTTTTTAAATGATAACTTTTTACATAAAATTAGTATGTTTGTAGCTTCACTTATATTCTAATTTTATTTAACAAAATTTTAGAAATTAAAAAGTTTATTTTAAATTGAAAAATTAGTAAATTTGTAGCTTTACTTTATATTATAATTTTATTTAACAAAATTTTAGAAATTAAAAAACTTTTTTAAATTGAAATATATAGATGCCATTTAGAGAGTTAAATGACTCGTTTAGATGCTGTTTGTTTCTATTTTTCCTCCTTTTTTGTTGTAATTTTTGTAAAAAGAAAAATAGATAAGTAAAATGTGTTTGACTTATTCTATTGCGATTTTTTGTTTCTAAAAATAAAAAAAAAAACTCAACGGTTTTACAGAAACTAGAAAACATCATTTCTCTCAATTTTGACAACATGTTTTCTTTCACAGAAAATCAACATATCCCTACTTTCTGTCTCGATTAATAATAATAATAATAATAATAATAATATATGGTACTTTATAAGTGTGATTCCTAACTCATTCCTAATATATATGGTACTTTATATAGCCTTCGATGTGAATTTTACAAACAACTTGAAGCTAGTAAATCCTTTACATAACCTAAAAAAGTTCTCTCCTCCTTGAAACATTAATAAACAAACATTGACATTTACTTAGTTATTATCTCTTTCCCAATAGAAAAGGAAAATATTTTTTTCAATTTTCAATTAGCATGAAAAGCGTCTTCTATCCGTCCTACGTCACTACCCATGCTTGAATCGTGCAAGTTGGAGAACTGAACCCCGTGCAGTAGTAGTAGAAGCGACCATGCAGTAGAACTAGAAGCTAATCCATGATAACATGGAGAAGACCTAGGAATTGAATGCACAAGTGCTACGCTTTGATGCAAATATTAGAATGGTCCAATATTTCACGGTTAATTGATTCCAGGTGAATGATTAGAGCATCGAAAACTGCTCTAGCAGACTCCAAAAGAGACTCGAGTCTACCACATAAACCCAAATAACTTCATCCAAATTTGAAGAATAAAATATTAGCTGCAGTCATAAGTTTTCAAGGAAATCACACTCAAATGTGGACATCAATAAATGATTTGATACGTTAGTATTACCATTTGTTCACACTTAATAATAAATTCCCAGATTTGGAAAATTCTCTGAAGTGGAATAAATTTTTATGTCAAAGTAATGCCTTGACATAAAACAAATAAAGAGGTTTTAACTACATCAACTGTGGATTTGACACCTAAACCCAATAAATTAAGACAAAATCAGTTTAACTAATTGACGTCCAGGAACATAAATAAGCATTTATAAATACTTGAAACAGATAAAAATATCATAAGACCAGTTCAAAGGAGTCAGATTAAGTTGAGAAACAAGTCCAGCATCTGAAAACATAAATTAAAAACTATGCAAGTTTGAATAGGATTTTAAATTGCAGCATACTAGTTCTATTTCCAATTTCCTCTTAAACAAGAAAGAACTTCTAACCATGTAGAACGTGTCTAATAGCCTTGTGATTTTGAAAGAACTTCTAACTGTTAATGGACATTTTTGTATTAATTTTTGATACATAATTCGCTAAACTATTATCCATTTAATATTTAAAATTGTACTAATTAAAAGTTATTTGTTTTAATTTTAGGCACATTATGAAATTTGGAATGTTCAAAAGCCTCATGCAAGAGAACCTCTAGAAAACGTTAAATTATACATGTTATTGCATTCAAGAATGTGATTTAATAGATAGGATGACTAGAGACAAAAATGACAACTTGGGAAGCTAAGAAGTGGCGTGCGTGGACTTTGGAGAAGGCAGAAGAAAAACAACAAAGCAATATGGACAAAGGAGAAAATTACAGCTAGCGTGAAGGGTGGCTTTGGCGTGGTTTGCGTGGTTTTTGAATATAGAGGCAAGTGTGAAGGTGTGGCTGGCAGTGTATGGATCTGTGGAGAAAGACAGCAAAAACAGAAGGAAACAAAGGCAGTGGCGGCAGCAAATAAAGCAGAGCATGAGATTATGGACCTTCAATATATAAGAGACAAAGGAATGAAGAAGTTGGCAGTGCTTATGCGTGATGTTAGGTGTGAATAAGTGATTGACAACACCCAATCTATGTGTAACATCTCACTCCCGATGGGAAGAGTAGAATAGTAATTTGGAAAGGCTGAGAGTGGTTAGGATTGTTTTGACATCTTTATGACATCTTGCATGTGAATAGGGAAATTTGCACATGAAAATAACTGTACATGTATTCATAACATTTCCCGGTATATGTACCTAAATGTGATTGTGTTGTGGAAAATGTAGTTTTTGTGCTTAAAAAATTAATTGGAGTAGATTGTTATGTGTTTTATATTTTTGGGGAAATTTAGAAATTTTTCTGGAATTTTTCGGGGAAACTTTCCGGACCGGAAAAATCGCCAGGCGACGGACCGATTGGTTTCCGGTACTGGAAATTTCTGCCCAATGGCACTAGATATTGAAGTAAATGATTTTGGGATTGTAATTAGAGCCATTGGAACTGGATGGATTAAAGATTCAATTCTAATAGGGTTCTTTTATTACAAATTCATTAAATTGATTCTTGTCTTTTTGTTATTAAATGCCAAGTGTCATGACATGTGTCATGACACTCTTGGACTCATTTATTGCTTGGTTACATTCACTTACATTCACGACACTTCCAAACAAAAATTGAAAGAGTAAAAGTTGATGTTTGCTTCCCATCCGAAACTCCTTCCTACCCCCTTCTTCGTTGGTTTCTTTATTGGCTCTAGCTAAATTATTCTTCTCTTCTACCTTAAGTGCCTTCTTGCATGCATACAAGCTTAAGCTTTCTACCCTCTTACCATGATGATGTCGTGTATGGTGAGGAGAAATTAGGAAGTTGTGATAAGTTGGAAGATTGAGAAGAATTGAAGCTTGATTAGGTAAGATTATGTTTTAA
>JANITX010000006.1:1738248-1748912 GCA_027564395.1 Erythroxylum ulei
ACACCTACTTTATAACCTTGATCTCTCACTCTCATTAAGTCACTGTAACTTATAAGATTTAGAATGCTTTAAAATATGCAATTTTAACTTCTCTACCAATAAGGTATTAATAGCATTAGTGTAACTATCACTGTCAATGATTATGCTACATACCTTATTGTTTACATGACATAGTGTAATACCCTCTAATTATCCAATTCCAATCTCTTCCTTCTGGCTTCGTCGGCTATATATTTATCTATCCGTCTTACCATATCAATTTTTTACATTACTACAACAGAAACAATGCTTTAAGTTCCAAGAAACACAGCGCGACGATAAAAGGGAAAGGCTGTTTTATTTTTTGGGGGAGAGACATCTGTATCAAATTACACTGAAAATAATGATTGATTTTTTTTCATCACGCAAAACCTTAAAGTGCTGCTGTACTTGCAAACAGAAAACCCCCACTCCCATCTCTCTCTCTCATTGTCACATCCTGCAAAGCAAAGCTTACATATCAAGTAGTTCTAAAACATACACAGACGCAGTTCCCACATCCAACCTCATAATTAGCACGCCTCTATCGTCTATACCCTACGACCACCACTTAACGTCTTCCTCTAATACTCTCTCTCTTCTCTGTTCATCACCGCAATTCTCTCTCCCTCTCCCTCTCTTTTTCTTTCTCAAATGTCAATAAACCAAATTTCCACTGACCTTCCAG
This sequence comes from Erythroxylum ulei, assembly GCA_027564395.1. Classification (NCBI taxonomy): domain Eukaryota; kingdom Viridiplantae; phylum Streptophyta; class Magnoliopsida; order Malpighiales; family Erythroxylaceae; genus Erythroxylum; species Erythroxylum ulei. The sequence continues at coordinate 1,738,955 of JANITX010000006.1, forward strand.
AAACCCTTTGGTGGGCACAACAACAGCAAAAGCAGTAAAGCACGCCATGGAGCAGAACCAAAGTACCAATACTACTACTACTTCCTCTAAACCACACACGACTCACTTCCCTCACTCCAACTCCTCTTGGTCTCCACATCTCTGTCGCCGCCACCACCAAACTTGGCTTAACATTAACACCAACAATAATTATCCACAAGAACCATACGCCATGTTCCCAAACCAAAACCCACCTTTGAATTTCAATCTCAAGCATGACCTCGACATCGACGAGGAGCAAGAACAAGAAGAGCAACAAAAACAACAACAACAACAGAGTCTCTGGGAAGAAGTAGAAAAAGAGCCCATGTTCGAAAAACCCTTGACACCAAGCGACGTGGGGAAGCTAAACCGCTTAGTAATCCCCAAACAACACGCTGAAAAGTACTTCCCACTCGGCGGCGGTAACTCAGGCGACAAAGGGTTGCTGCTGAGTTTCGAGGACGAGTCGGGCAAGTGTTGGAGGTTTCGTTACTCGTATTGGAACAGCAGTCAAAGCTATGTGTTGACTAAGGGATGGAGCAGGTACGTGAAGGAGAAGCAACTGGACGCAGGTGATATTGTGTTGTTTGAACGACACCGTAGGGACGGTGATAGATTGTTTATAGGATGGAGGAGGAGAGGCGATAGCGGCAGTAGAGTTGTTGTGCAGGGAAGTAACAGTGGGGTCTGGAGTAGAGGATTGTTCCCTTCCTCATCATCATCACCTGGTCATTACCAGCCTTATCCTTCTAGTAGCTTTTGTGTGCAACATGGTCATGGGGCTAATGTTTCTTCTACTAATAGTTGTGTGCCATACCAAACTGACTGTCTTCATGCAGGTATAGTGTGTCTACTGTCTGTCTATCTCCATTTTTCTTTTTCTTTTTCTTTTTTCGTTTGGGTTAAGAAAATTTGGTGATCTTTAGTTTTTAAATTATTGGATACTTGCATCAAAGTGCGTAAGGGACACGCCCCAATTAGTTTGGAACTCTGGTCCTATGGAAGGATACGAGGGTGGGTGGTTTCAGGCAATTTTCGCATACCTGTGGCAGTTACCATTTGGCGCGTGATACATTGACTCTTTGTTGAGATTATATTCTTTTTACTATGAAAATGAAAAAGAAAATCTCAAAAACAATTAAGGCCTCTTTCAGGTGCGTTAAATCCTAATTTGTCTATTTCTACCCTTTTGTTGATAAGAATCCAAGGGCATACATATCGACACTAAACTGACGACATACATGTATATACTTTGGTTTTCAACGATACACAATCTAGACAACACAGGAAAAACCAGTAGAAAGGGCTTTACATAATAAACAGACACGTATCAAAGATATTGACGGACGGCATAAATGGCATTGCAGATTGCGACCCTTTTTTGTTTTTTGGTCATTTACAATATAGTTGGTATAATATATGGTGTTGTTGAGCTTATCGTCCCACGTTCTTGCATTATCATTGTAGGCTCAGGGGCTCACAACCGATCAACAACATTAGGTAACTCCAAGAGACGGCTAAGACTATTTGGTGTGAATTTGGAGTGCGAGCTTGATGAATCTGAGCCATCTACACCTGACGGCTCGTCTTTGTCCAGCCATGGTCTGGCTCAGCACCACCTCCAGTCCCAATCTGCTTATTCTTCAGACACTCAAAGTCACATGGTACGCCAACCAACCTAGCTTTAATATCATAATTAATTAACCAGACTGATACAGATTTTGATGATACTATACTACTATCTTGTTTTCTTCTACTTTTTTCTGTTCCTCATAATGAGACACGTTCTGTAATAAAAGGCATAAAGTTGGGTGGCCACACCCACACCCTTGTTGTATTAACTAATGAAACTCAAGTCTAATTTCAAACATCGTTAATTAGTTTGGTAGCTTAGGTTCAGAAACTAACTGGTCATTTACCTTTTCTTTTTCCCCTCTTCACTTTCACATCTTTCGCCCTTTTAGATGGGACCCTTACTTATTTTGTAATATCCTCTGCATGGACCCTCATTTTACTGCAATTCGTGAAAGGTACCCTCATTTTACTGCGATACGAGAATATTATATACTACGACTTGGAAGAAAGAAAAATAGTGATAATGATAGTCGGAAAAAGATGAAGTAAGGCACGCAAAGCCAGACCGACCAAAAGCCAAACTCTAACATACGAATCCATGCTAGCTTTCTTTTGAATTTGGTCTGTGACTGAGTTTCTAAAAAAGTTTACACATCCCAATCTTTTTGATTCAATCCTAATCCTTTAATCAAAACCTTGGTATCTTCGTTTCCCTTATTCTTCATACTTCTCCCGCCGTCCATTTCCCTTTGATCTTAAAATGTGTTTTCTTTTGCTACAATTTTGAACATGCTCAATCAAAGTCGCTAACTGCTGTGTGTGTCAATAAATAAATAAAAAGATAATATGTTTGACTTGGAATGAGGTCCCATTTACTTCAGATATATAAGTTTTTTTATATACTTGAGTTATATGATTTTAAATAACTCAGGTATGTTAAATGTCTTTAATATTGGACTAGCGCAAGGACAGAAATTGTTTGATAACTTTCAATAAGTGTATGAGCTCCTAGATTAATTAAGCTTCTTCTTGGAATCTTTCCAGTATTGCAAGTTTTCGAATTAGACAATTAATAGTATAATATAATTGAACGGGACAAAACCCCGGTGTCACCTGTTGAAATATGAGAGATTGGATGGTCAACTGGGGTTGTGATGATAGTTAAGACATATGTAAATTAAGTACTAGTTGAGAAAATTGATGGATGAATTGGTGATAATTACTTGTCGGTTGGAGAATAGTATAGGAATTGTTTTTCTTCAACTATACATGAATACTTGTGTGATTGTAACAGGATATCACTTTCTCCCAAGATGTCAACCAGATGATGAGAAATCGCCGAGGATAAGATCTGTGGATGTGACGTCCGCCGGATTTGACTTAATTTAAACCCCACCTTCCCAACTTGAAAGGTCAAAAAAAAAAAAAAAAACACAAATAATTTTTATATTTCCCAGAAAAAATCCCTCAATTTCAGGTGCAAGAATCAAAGTCAAGGATTTTAAGAAGGGTGGTGGTGTGGAGGTGGAGGTGGTTGTGGATGTGGGGTTCCAATGTGAACAAAGGTCCCATGATGATGTCATCGATTACAAAATGGAGGATTTTTGGAGGTGGCGGTAATGTTTTTGGGAAAGAAAGATCATCAAGGAATCTATTTGGACACCGTTGAGATTCTGTCTGAAGATTTTTTTTTTTTCCTTTTTCCTTTGAAAGAAGGTGAGCTAGTGCCAGAGCACAGCAACTGTTAATGGCTCAAAAATCAACTCTGATAATATGATAATAAGAACGGGAATAGGGTATAGTGGTGGCTGTTGGTGGGTGGGATTTTGAATGGATTGGTGACACTCCGGTGCTAGCAGTAGTAGTAGAAATATGTAGTAGTAGTAGTAGTGCCCACTCCTCGCTTTCTTCTGTCTTCTTAGAAATATGTAGTAGTAGTAGACGCCCACTCCTCGCTTTCTTCTGTCTTCTTACTCTTTTAAGTCAATCTACCGCAAAGCTGTACCTTTATGCTCTAAATCTGTTTAGAGGGATAGAAGCAGACAGAGTGAGCATGTTCTCTCTGATGGTTTTCCCATTTTTCTTTTCTTTCTTTCCCTTAAGTCCACTGCAATTCAGAGGAAAAAATTGCCGACTTAGAAATATGGATTTCCTGTTTTATCTTGTCCAAATCAAACGAGAAATAGAAGAAAACAAAAAAGGCATCCAAGGTTAAAACAGTACAATTATGTACTGAAAGGCGCACGCATGCTGGACAAGTCGAGCAGTTACCAAGAAAGGTTTACTATTTTAATGTATTTGGGAAAAAAATGATCACACCGCGTAGTAATTTTCTTCATCTTCTGATGACCAAAAAATGGACATTCTCAAGCATACTGAAAATTTCTTCTAAAAGGCTGTCATTTTTTGTAACGTTGATCTTTGAATATTTACCAAATTCTTTAAAAATAATAATTCTGTTTCCAATTTAGAAATTTAAATTGGAAAACTCAATATCCTTTAACATTTGAAGATTTTGACAATTTAGGAGATTCAGATCAACGATCAGCTTCCCTAAGGGCCATTACATTGCACATCAACGTTGTGAGGTCAAATTCCTAGTCTTCTGTATGCTTGATTTGTATACATATCTTGCATAGGGCTCGAATACACAGCATGATATTCCAGACCCTGTTCATTAGGCAACACTTAAAATTTGACCAGTGCAGTAATAATTCCTGATCCATTGGAATTGAATGCATAGGGGGAAAAAAAGGAAAGAAAAGTCCTACGAGCCGAGTTATTTTCTAACTTCATCATAGCATTCGTTCAGCTGCAACTGACAACTAACGCTAAACACAGTGTTTTGAGCAATTTTCCGGCTTCAATGGGCAATTGACAACGTAAAGAGTAACAAGAATGGTGACTGTAGTTGACAGGAAGTGCAAATTGTCAGAAATCACCGGTGTGGGCCTGTGGTTAGTTCAGGACGTGACCAATGAGTGATTACCGGTCATTACAGAGCAGCAAGTACTGAAGGGATTCACATCTCTACACGTAAATGATCATACGTCCAGGCTTTAAACTTCCAACCACATACTCGGTACAACCTGCAAAATCAAACTGAGAAATCAATGAGAAAGAAGGTTTGGAGAGACGAATCACCTGAATGAATGACCACAAATAGTGTGCGCTGGATTATCAGGGTCCCAGAAAGATATACAGAGACAATTGGCCTCCGCAAGCGACGGTATCCGACATTTAGTGCTCTTACAAGTGGGTGATGGGTCCTGGAATTGTGTTGTTATGATTGGCGTAATGGGGTGGCCAATCAAAGGAATAAGGAGACTCATCCTGCAATATAATGGATTTGTCCTGTAAGAATCATTCACCAGTCTTGCATATGACTAAGTACAGTACAGATATGGAATCGCAATTTAAGCGTTTTTCTTTTTAGTCCACTTCCCAAGTTTTCCTATCATCAGGCTTTCGGCTTTTGGAGCCATTGGGTCAACCTCATCTCAGCTTCTCTGGTACCTACCAAAGGACAAAAGGCAATACCTTCAAAAAAGACAACAACACCTGAGGAATGTAAACGAGTAATGATGTTGATACACAGCATTTTAAAGTCTCAGGAATATGAAAGAACATGTTTATGAATACTATTTATACCGGACCCAATCTTGGAAATAAGCATTTGTGGCACATCAAAAGATATGAATAATCTGATAGAAAAGATACAAACCAATTTCTAGTTTATTAGGTTTATTAATAATTACAAGGATTTTCTTTATGAACTTACTTCATTTATTTTATAAAATTTGGAACGATTTTTCTTAACGTTAATTTTTGCAAGATTTTAGCAGATATAATATTGAAGATTTAAAGTCAACTCAAAATAGAAATGAACTAACAATTAGTTAAAGAAAATGTCTATTTAAAGAAAGTAATTGCATTTTGCAAACGGGGAGATAACAACCAAAATCTTTGAAATACTTCAGAAGCATCAATATTTTCAAAAGTCATATCTAGATCAAAATCTCCTGTGCCTTAGAAAGTGATAATTCTTTTTGTGAGAGTTTATTGAAGCTCATATGGAGCAAATTACTTCTTCATTTGTTGAGAGCTTGTAAAGGCTAGCAAAATATTACTAGTATGGAAGATTAGTGAGCTTTTAGAGGCTCAATGAATAGTACTGGTATGAAAGGCTGGAGAACTTTAAAAAATATGTGCTCTTAAGCTTCAAGAGGCTTGTCAAATTACTATTTGGATTTACATAATGAAACACTCAAGTTGAATACTTAGGAACTTTACGTAGGCTTGGGTTTTAAGCTAAACCAGTATAAATCGACTATATCCTTCTTTTTCTTCTTAACTTTTATATTTTCACATTATTTTATGTGTGTGTTCATTTCAGCAAGAGGCTCCTTCACTGTTATAGTAGGCTCCTTCTGTTTTCAACTTGTTAAAGGTTCATTTCATTTTAACAGGCGGTTTCTGTTTTAAATTGTCTTAACTAGATTCATCATTTAGCAAGTTCCTGCCATTTAATAGGCTTCTATCACCTAGCAGGCTCCTATTGCTTAAATAGGATCCTATCATATAACCAGCTCCTTTTACTTTGCAGGCTCCTATTGTTGTTTCAAACTTCGATAGCCCCCTGCCATTTTATTTGAATTAAAAGTATCTCTTGCGTGTGTTTGCTTTATCATTTTTTTTTCACATTTATTGTGTTTTACAACACGTGATAGATCATGGCAATAACTTGAAGTACAATTCATCTCAGAGTCTCCTTATTTCAATGAAAACAACTACTCATACTAGAAAGAGAGAATGACTATTTATCTTAGTTTGATGCTACTATTCCATCTCTCTATTAAGAGTCAGTTGATGATATATTTTCACCTTGCATGGTTTTAAGCATGCATGTTATATATTTGTTCGATAACTTTGTTGCTATAGTTTGCCTAATTTGTTCTTTTCCTTCTATTTTTTTATAATGACAAAAAGGGATAATTAATTTTGATATAATTTCCTGTGATATATTTGGTTGTGAAGTCTATATGGTAGAAAGGAAAAACTCCTTCTGATTAGTAAGAATTTATAAAGTATAGAAGTACTTTTCAAAACCCTTCATTATTAGTTGAATTTTGAAAATCTATTTATTATTGTTTGTCATCGTCAAAAAGGAGGGAGATTGTTAGGCTTATTAATGGTTTTAATGATGACCATATAATATTTCAAAATTCAAATTTGATCTATTTCCTTTTGAAGATAATGATATAATTCTTAAGAGGAAATAAAATTATAAGATAAATGCTTCCTTTCTTGCATGAACTTTATTATGAACTTACATTTTTTATTTTACAAAATCCAAAAGGGTCCTGTCAATCATATATTTCATCAATCAACTCCAGATTTCTTTTATCAGTTGATTATTGTAAGATTCTAGTAGAGATAATATTAAAGATTCAAAGTCAACTCAAAATAGAAATGAAGAAACGACTAGTTGAAGAAAATGCCTATTTAAAGGAGCCACTACATTTTGCAAATTGGGGATAGAAGCCATAATCTTTGAAATACTTTAGAAGCATCAATATTCCCAAAACTCATATCTTGATCAAAATCTCTTGTGCCTTAGAAATTGACAATTCTTTCTGTGAGAGATCATTGAAGCTCAAATGGAGCAAGTCACTTCTTTATTTATTGAGAGCTTGTAGAGGCTAGCAATATACTACAAATGTGGAAGGGTGAAAAACCTTAAAAAATACGTACTTATGAGAGGCTCGATGAATACTATTAGTGTGGAAGGTTGGGAAACTTTGAAAAATATGTACTAGTGAGTTTGAAGAGGCTCGTCAAATTACTATTTATATTTTCATAGTGAAACACTTAAGTTAGATACTTAGGGATTGGACATAGGTTTAGGTTGTAAGTCAAACTAGTATAAATCGAATGCATTCTTCTCTCTCTTCTTAACTTTATATTTTTGCATTATATTATGTGTTTGTTCATTTCAGCAAGAGGCTCCTTCACTGTTTATAGTAGGCTCTTTCTGTTGTTAAAGGTTCCTTCCATTTTATTAGGCGCCTTCTGTTTTAAATTGTCTTAACTAGATTCATCCTTTAGTAAGCTCCTCTCATTAAACAGGCTTCTATCACTTAACAAGCTACTATTGCGTAAATAGGGTCCTATCGTATAAAAGGCTCCTCTTACTTTAAAGGCTCCTATTGTTTTTTTAAGCTTGATAGGCTCTTATAATTTTATTCGAATTAAAAGTATCTCTTCCGTGTGTTTGATTTATCATTTGTGTTTGATTTATCATTTGGTATCAGAGCGAGGTTTCGCATTTATTATGTTTTACAGCACGTGATAGATCATGACAAACAACTTGAAGTACAATCTGTCTCAAAGCTTCCTTATTTCAAGGAAAACAACTACTTATATTGGAAAGAGAGATTGACCATTTATCTTCGTTTGATGCTACTGTTCCATCTCTCTGTGAATAATTCCTAGCTATAATGCAAGGGGAGAGTTAAGAGTCAATTGATGATATATTTTTGTCTTATACATGTTATATATCTCTTCGATAACTTCGATGCTATTTTTTGCACGATTTGTTCTTTTCCTTCTTTTGTTTTGATAATGACAAAAGGGGGTAATTATTTTTGATATATGAACTTTTATATACTTTCCTGAGAATTGATGATATAATATGTGATATATTTTGTTGTGAGGTCTATATAGTAGAAAGGAAAAACTCCTTCTAATCAGTAAGCACTTATAAAGTCTACAGGTACCTTTTGAAACCATTCATTATTAATTGAATTTTGAAATTCTATTTGTTATTGTTTGTCAACATCAAAAAGGGGGAGATTGCTAGGCTTATTAATGGTTTTGATGATGACCATATAATATTTCAAAATTCAAATTTGATTTATTTTCTTTTGAAGGTAACGATATAATTATTAAAAGGAAATAAAATCATAGGATAAACGCTTCCTTTTTTTCAGGAACTTTCTTTATCAACTTACCTTATTTATTTTACAAAATCCGGAAGGATCCTACTAATCATATATTTCATCAATTAGCTCCAAATTTATCTTAACGGTTGATTATTACAAGATTAATAGAGATAATATTGAAGATTTAAAGTTAACTTAAATAGAAATGAAACAACGACTACTTGAAGAAAATGACTATTTAAAGAAGAGTCACTGCATTTTGCAAACAGGGGATAGAAGCCAGAATCTTTGAAATACTTCAGAAGCATCAATATTTACAAAACTCATATTTTGATTAAAATCTCTTGTGTCTTAGAAAGTGACAATTCTTTTTTTGAGAGATCATTGAAGCTCATATGGAGCAAATTACTTCCTCATTTATTGAGAGCTTGTAGAGGCTAGCAAAAGACTATTAGTGTAGAAGGTTGGAGAACCTAGAAAAATATGTACTCGTGAGCTTGTGGAGGCTCAATGAATACTATTAATGTGAAAGGTTGGAGAACCTTGAAAAATATGTACTCGTGAGTTTGAAGAGGCCTGTCAAATCACTACTTAGATTTTCATAGTGAAACACTTAATTTGGATACCTGGGGACTGGATGTAGGCTTGGGTTGTAAACCGAACTAGTATAAATCAACTGCATTCTTCTCTTTCTTCTAAACTTTTATATTTCTTCATTATAATGTGTTTGTCTGTTTTCATTTCAGCAAGAGACTCCTTCACTACTATAGTAGGCTCCCTTTGTTTTCAACTTGTTAAAGGTTCCTTTAGTTTTAACAAGTGTTTTCTATTTTAAATTGTCTTAACTGGATTTTTCCTTTAACGGGCTTCTATCGTTTAACAGGTTTCTATCACTTAACATACTCCTATTGATTAAACAGGGTCTTATCGCATAACAGTCTACTCTTTCTTTGCAAGCTCCTATTGTTGTTTTAAAGTTCGATAAGGCCCTGTTGTTTTTTTAGAATTAAAAGTATCTCTTATGTGCGTTTGCTTTATCATTTGGTATCAAAGCGAGGTTTCACATTTATTGTATTTTACAGCACGTGATAGATCATAACAAATAACTTGCAGTACAATTCCTCTTAAAGACTCCTTATTTCAATGAAAACGACTACTCATATTGGTAAGAGAAAATGACCATTTATCTTAATTTGGTGCTACTGTTCCATCCCTTGTGAAGAATTCCCAACTTTAATGCCGGGGAGAGTTAATAGTGTAACATCCCATTACCTATGAGAAGCTTAGAATAGTAAATATGAGTGTTCAATGAGAGATAAGAAATGCATTTTTATGTTCATACATAATATGTCATACATATACACGTGAATAGTGAAATTGTTGCACATGAAAATAATTGTACATGCATTCATGAATAA
>JANITX010000006.1:1749012-1763038 GCA_027564395.1 Erythroxylum ulei
GTTTGCTCCAGAAGATATTACCTCAAAGTCCCAGCAACGTGTGGATGATGACGCTCTATATGTTCTTCTATATCATATAAAACATACACATATCACAATTTTGTACAATTGTATAAGTGTCTATTAATGCACACATATGTATATGAAATATGTTCAATGCATGTTCAATGACATACCCAAGTATAAATCCTTAATACATGTCTCATAACTGACTCTTGCTCTTCCAATTGATATCCTCACTTTCTTTCCATCAATCTTTTCCAAATAAACACCAATTATCACAAATTTTTATGTAGATATATAAAAATGTGTTAGGAATCTATTAGTTCAAGAATCACTTCATTTGGAGGTCTGATGATGAAGTTATGTCCAAAAGAATCAAACATGCTTATGTTCTCAATCATATTGTACTTGTCTTGGGAAAATTGGCATAACTTTCAATAAATACATCGGATTAAGGTCATTATTAGTTGGGTTGAAATCGAACGTCTAGATCTACAACTTTTGTGAAGAGCTTGAAGCGAGATTTTGCCATTTAAAGGGTCAAAAATGGAAATTTACCGTAGCTATCTTATGTACGTACGTTAAATGGACATACATATCCATCTAACAGACATTGACGGGCTTAGGGGTGCTTTCCAAACCCGAAAAATCTGTTTAATGGACATGGACTGGTCTGATGGCCTTCTTAGACCAGACAAGGTCCGTTTAATGGACCTAATGTCCGTCTAACAGACATATGTGACACAAAACTCCCTCCAAAGCCTCTCCAATAGTTCCTACATCCAATCTAACATCATATTCACCCATAATCTACTCAAATTCACCTCTTCTAGCGCAATAACACTTCATAACAATTCAAACACCAACTTTGTTTCATTAAATCTTCTAATCTCTACTCAAATGATTCATCACATTTAACTACATTTCATCATGCATAAATTCCTATTCTTTCTCCACAACATATCTCTTTCTTATGTTCATTATTTGAATTTGATAATTACTTCATGAATCCCTCAAGTTTAGCTCAACATCACCCATACACAAATCAAAATTCCATGCTTGATCATAATTACCCAAAATATAACACATTCTCATACATTCAAAACAAACACAACATACACATTCATCCAACAATATACTATACCTAGTTCTCAATTTCATGTCAAATTTTGGGACTATTAAAGATAGAATTAAATTCAACGTCTTCATGAAAAGTGTAGCCTTATGTTTCTAGTTTAATACAAATTAAGAATCATCCCATTTGGATAACTAAAGAAAAAATTATGGCTAAAACATAGAAGTATGCTCAGAGATTATGTTGCTGCTACATTTTCTAGCTCAACTACCAATGTTGTTTCCCAATCATACCCTAACACAACTCATACAAAAGATCACCTTTTTTACTCCATCTTCTCCTCATTTTCAGCTCCTTTGCAACTCATTCCTACAGTCATCCATTAACACAAAAAGGTTGTAAACGCATTTCTATACTCATCAACTTCCAATTCTCATTAAACATCCCTTTCACAAACAATTCATCTTTAAAACTTGTGTAGCATAACTCATAGTTTCTTACTCATCATATACAACATCAATCATCCTTAAACAACTCCTAACCCATTATGTAGCATTTATATGGAACAAAACATCAATATATACATATATATATTCATTTCTTCATCAGCACTCTAGCGCATACATAACTCTTTGTCATGATCATTCAACCTCCAAAACATTTCTATAAATCATGAGTAATAAAAGCAAGAAATTTACACACCCTTCCCTATTCACGACACCCACATATCCAAAACACCATTTCATGAGATTAACCTTTAAATATCATCACAAATGCTTCATTTAACCAAAACCTAAGATATTTGACAAGATACTTAGTCGATTTAGCTTCCAATTCTTCAAAATCTTCAAGAAAATAAAAAATCCCTAATTCACTAACAACCCATGATCATCTTCATTTTGATCTTGAAAGTTGGGTTTTTGGTGAGAATGGAAGAGAAAGCAAGATGAAAGAGTAGCATGAAAGATGAAAGGTTTGGGCTTAACATGAATGGAGATTTGAAGAATCAAGAATCAAGAATCAAGAAGAAGAGAGGAAGAGAAACTACGAAAATGGAGAGAACAAAAATAAACTCCAATAGCTCTTTAAGAGAGAGCATCGTGAATGACAAAAACAAAAAAAGGGAGGGAGTTGCGGGTTTTAATTAAAAGAGTAGTGGCCTTAAGGCATTGTTTGGCAAGTGATATTCGTCACTTGCCACATGTCCCATTTCTAAAGCATTTTATTGGTTCTTTCATTTAACTAGTCCCATCAACTTAAATTTCTACTCCAATTGTTCCCCGATTTTAAATGGCACTTGTCAATAAATCCTAAAGTCATTTATCAAAATTTTCATTGCCATTGGATAGTAATTTCTACTACAATTTAACAATTGTTTTGCCACTTGGCAATTTTCCTAGTTAAAAAATGCCCAACAATTTTCATAAATTTCTCCAAAAATTCTAGAAATTATAAATCAACAAATACACTTTCCAAATCAATTTTTCAACACATAAAACCACATTTCTTAATATACTCACATATATAAACAATTATACTCGGAAATTGTCAAAGAATGCATGTACAATTATTTTTATGCGCAAAGATTCAATGTTCACATGTATGTGCATATCATGTAATACATGAGCATGAAACGTGTTTCCTAATTTCTCAGTAATCTCTCACATTTACTATTTTAGCCTTAAAATGGGTAACGGGATGTTACACTTAGCATTTGTGAGGATTTTATAAAAGGAAAATATACAAAGTACACAGTTAATAAAAAAAGCCACAAGAAGCACACATCTCCTTAAAATTATAATTACCGATATATATGGGCCTTTTGATGTTCCATCATTTGGTAGAGAAATTTGTCCTCATATTTATTGATTTTTTCACATTATATCTATATTTGTTTATTTCATGAAAAATATTCACTAATAGATTTTTTAGAGGCGTTTTTTAATAAGGAAGAAAGCCAATTAGATAGAAAGGTGAAAATTGTCAAATTCTATAAAGTTAGTGAATATTATGGAAGATACAATAAAACTAGAAAATTTCTTAGTCTATTTGCTAAATTCTTTGGGAAACGTGGCATATATGCTCAACACAAAATATTAGGTACACCATAACAAAATAGTATAGCCAAAAGGAATAACAATACATTAATAGACATGGTCATGAGTATGATGAGTCATTGTGCTTTATCCTTTATATTGTGAAAGTAAGCTTTAAGGATTGCTATGTATTTATTAAATAGGGTTCATAATAAGGGAATTCCTAAGAGATGTTCATCTTCTAAACAAATTCCTAAGAGATGTTTTTAAATTATGAACAAAAAGGAAATCTATTTTGAAGTATCTATATGTTTGGGTTGCCTAAAAGAAGTAAGAATTTTTATTCCACATAAAAAGATATTGGATTTAAGAATAACTTATGAATTCTTTATTAATTATCCAAAAAAGTTTGAAGGGTACATATTTTAATTTCCTAACCTTAGTATAAGAATTGTAGAAATTGAAAATGCTAGATTCAATAAAAAAGGTGAAAACTATTAGGAATTTATAACCACATAAAATAGAATTTTAAGAAGTTAGAGTGCAAGTTTGCTTACCTATAACTTCTTCTCAAGTGTTTGTTCTTGGATTTATTGAAAATTTTGACAACTTAAAAGAACAAAAAATGTACGACCAAACTCCAAATGGTGAGGTCACCATTAATGAACTTATTGCAAATGAACCGCATGAAGTATCATTAAGTAGATCTTAAAAAAGAGGCAAACTATTTCTGATGATTATATGGTTTATTTATAAGTGGCAAAATGTGATTTATGAATTGACAAAGATCCATTTTTTTCTTCACAAGACATTGAAAGTGAGAATTCTAATAAATGGTTAGGTACCATAAAAGAAGAGATGAAATCCATGGAAGAAAATGGTGTTTGGGATCTTATTAAAATTTTAGAAGGTTTTTAGGATCTTATTAAAATTTTAGAAAGTCATAGGAGAGTTGGGTGTTAATGAGTCTTTAAGATCAAATAATACTCCAATAATAATATAAATGATATAAAGCTAGAACTATCAATAAGGTTTACACTCAAAAAGATGGAGTGTATTATAAACAGACTACTTCTCCTATTTCAAAAAAGGATTCATTTAAAACTATAGTATATTATCTCATTTTGATTTAGAAATGCATCAAATAGATGTGAAAATCACCTTTCTACTACTAATTAGTTTAGTTTATTACATGAGAAAATTTCCTCTATGAAAATTTGGAAATGAAAGATGTGATTAAAGAATCTTATATGATATGAATTGAAATATTCCATAACAAGTCATAAGAAATGTTTAAGTTATCTTAGAAAGCATATATCACTAAAATTTTAGAGAAATTCAAAATGGATATGTACTCCAAAAGTGTTTTTCGAATTTCAAAATAAGATAAATTTATTCTAAGAAATGCCTAAAGAATGAACTAGAATGTACAAGAATTGAAAAAATTCTTTATACCTATATTATCAAAAGTTTAATGTATGTTCAAACTTATACTAGACTAGACATCTGTTTTAATATTGGAATACTAAGGAGATACTAGAATAGTCTTGGATTGGAATATTGGGAAGCTACAAAGAAAATGTTAAGATACTTGCAAAGATCAAAAGATCATATGCTTGCTTATAAGAGATTTAATCATCTTGAGATGATTGATTAACCATATTCAGATTATACCAAATGTGTTAACATGATAAAATCTACATTTGACTATTTGTTTCTTTTAGTTAGAGGAGTAATTCTATGGAAGAGTGCAAAATAGTTTATTATAATTGTGTGTATTATAGAAGCTGAATTTATTGCATGCTTTAAGGCTACTATTTATAGTTTATGGCTATGAAACTTTATTTCACGACTTGAAATTATCGACATATTGTCAAGCTGTTGACAACTTATTATGATAATGTTGCAGTTGCTTTCTTTTTTAAAAATGATAAATATTAAAAAGGTACTAAACATATGAAAATAAAATACTTCATTATTAAAAGATGTTTATAAACAAAGACTGTCAATCAAACATATTAGTACCAATCTTATTATTTGGATGTATTAATAAAAAGATTGCTACCAAAGACATTTAATTATGTTGAAAGAATGAGCATTATTGGGTACAATGATTGAATAAAATATTATTGTTTATGTATTTTATATATTTGACATTCTAATCTTGCTTAAGTACTATATTATTTTTTGTTAGTATATATACATGAATAATTATGTTAATCTTAATAGGATTTGCATTTTACAAAGATATTGTTGTTAGACAGTTAGAATATATCTCAGTACATATCATATTAAGTTTTAAACTACTTCTGTGATATATAGGAAGGAATATATCACATTAAAGGACCTATAACCACTATGGTCTTCTCTAGTTTTTGTTTAAATATGATTAATGTTGTGATTAATATAAAAAAAAGTTTAGCTTTTATAAAATGCATATTATGTTACATTGGCCTTGTTCGGTAAATGGCTTATCAACTGTTTTTTGGCATATTGAAAGGTTTTAGCTGTTTGACCATGTCAAACCGCTGATAATTATGTTTGGTAAATAGCTCATTAGGTTGGCAGATTGAACTCAATCTGTTGATTTTGAAAACGCTACTATGAGGAACGTTTTCCTCTAGCTACTAAGAAATTAAGGAATTAAAAGATAATTATATCCAAAATTTATTACAAATTACTCAAAGAGATAAAGATAGAGATATATATTTGACTTAATTTATACAAATTTTAAAAAGTTACTCATTAAATTAAAATATTTAATAGTAAACTAAAATTTTCAAAAAATTAAATGCATTTAAATTTTTATCTCTAATTATATTGCATTAATTACTTTTGTATAGACCCGATATTTAGGTCCCTTTTTATATCAATATTTAGTGTATAATATTATTATCACTTGTATATTTTGTTTAATTCAATTCAATTTAATCTAAAATTAATAAGACAATTTTAAATTAATTATTTTATCTAATTTTAAATTTTAAGATATTAATATAAATATTTTTCAAAATAATTTTATTTTAATTTAATATATTAAATATATAGTTTCAATTTTTAAAATTTAAAAAATAAAATTAAAATAACAAAAATTTAAACTTCCTTAAATTGGAAATTAAAGCGCTATCATTTTTATAAACCCAATTTCATTTTAAGTTCATTGGTGCCGCAATTAAGGAAAAACTCCTGGTCTAATTCGATCGACCGTATTCTCAAGCTTATTTTTAGTGACATTTTAGTGACCTCTTAAGTTCTTCAATTGACCCTTAGTGGTGTAAATCCAATAGGATCTCGAAAATTTTTAAATGTAATTTATTCGTCATTGAAAAATTGTATTGAGAGGGCTTTCAGTGTTCTTAAAACTCGATAGAAGATATTAGAGAAAATGATATATCTAATATTAAACAGTTAATTTTGTCAAATATCTTTAAATAAACAGCTGATATATCTACCGGTTAAATCAACTATATTAATTTGCTATTAGCTAACCACTAATAGAACCAGCTAACAACTAATATATTATGCTGATTGCTAAACAGGGTTATTATCAAACTATAGTTATGTCATATGAGCCAAATGGGACATTGTTAGATATTTATATTAAGTAGATTATATTTTGTGGTTTAATTGTTTAAATGCTTAAATCTTATTGGTCAATTGACAGAGATTATTTAAGAAAATAGCTATTCAATAAAATAATTATTTTATTTTTATGCTTATGGAGTGTGAAATAAATTTTTACCTCTCTCTCCTTCTCTCTCTCTCTCCCCCAATAAAAGAATGTAATTAAATTTATCCTAAAACCGTATGTACAAGAAAAGACAAGCTTAAAAAGAGAAATAAAAAACCATCTTTTCCACAATTTTACTAATGCGCATAATTCTTAACATCTTCAATATTTATCATGGATGAAATTGTATTCTCTTAAAAAACTACTTTTGTAAAAATTATTAAATTATTAAATTCATAATTAAATTTAATATCATATAATCAAATAGCACATTACGATCCTTCACTTGTTCCTAATTAAAAGACAAGGAATGGAAATTTAGTCCTTAATCCTATTTTTAAGTTAACCAAAAAAACTAGAAGTTTTTGAACTTCTCCAATTAAATTACTCTATTGGCTTGACTTCTCTTTAATGAATCAAGTACCAGTACCTCTAACTATGGGTTACATATTTAACTCCTCACAAAGTTTTGGAGAGAAGAATTGAATATATTTGACTTTAGTGTAGTATCATCACCGTTACCAAGCAGTGATACTTGAATAAAATCTTTATCGGCATAATTGCCTTCATTTAAAAAAGAAAACATTATTGCTTTCGACATTATAAATTACATGTAATCTATAATCCAAATTTCATGATAAATGATTTGTTTAACTATTTTCTAATTTGCACTTTTAATTATTAAATAAAGACAAGGGGAAGAATTGTGTCAGTTTCATCGAGATCAAGATTCATGCACGTTTTCTTTTTAAAATATCCAAAGCTACATGTTGATGCTTGTAACTCGTCACAAGAACAAGAATCTTTAAATTACTGATTATTAACATCATAAAAATTATTAATTGCATGTGCTTACAATTGTATTCATACTTATAGTACCTACCTATCAATAGATCTTAATTTTCACAAGCATGTTAGTTTGTCACATAAAATGTAGGTTTTCATGAGAAGTATCCCCCACATTAGCTTTTGTAACATTGGTCTATAATAGTTAGTACCTCTCTACTACTTGGAATTGATAAAATAATTCCGTCAACCTGAAATCCGCCGTCTCTCAGTGGTCAAAATCACAAAAAACAAGCAGAAAATATAGATTAAAGAACCATTCTATTCTTAGATTCGACCACCTTTCTTCATATCCAAATTTAGGGAATAGAATCAATCCAATATTAGGTTAAATACGAAGGCAACTTATTTTGAACATGAAGCAGCGGCGGCTGTGGACAAGCATGTTACCTAGGAAACGTGCAAACGTACTTCAATAGATTTCGAAGTCTATCTATTTCACGATAAAAATCGATCTAATAATTATCATCAAATACAGAACAAGATCTGTCTTTCCTTTTTCCATTATTGTTCCAAACAAAAATTCTAGTAAATTTCAGCCTTAAATTTTAGGCAAATAATAGTCAACAGAAAAGCCCTTGGCCTCCTTCCATCTTCCTTTAATGTAAATAATTTTCCCTCCTCTTATGGATCACCAACACCTACCAAAACACCGCAAGCACCATGAACTTGATTACCCCAACATAGTCAACAGAGGGCTCGCATATGCCATCTTTCTACTGGTCTTCTTGATCCCGTCTATGATCTACTTGGATCTTAGAGGCTCTCTTGAGGCTGATTCGCTTTTTGGTTTTGGTTTCATTGACAAAACCTCTTCTTCAGAAACTCAAGAATGCGACTATTATTCTGGGAAATGGGTTCGAGACGAAACTTACAAGGATAAATTCTACACAGAGAACTGCCGGTTTCTTGATCCGGGTTTTCGCTGTCGTGAGAACGGAAGAAAAGATGTAGAATACCTGAATTGGCGATGGCAACCTGAAAGCTGCAATATACCAAGGTGCATGTAAAAATAGATAAGCTATCAGTTATTTTGAGAATATGAATATCCATATTCTTGCATGCCAGTTTTAACGCATGCAAGTTCATTGGAATTCAATAACTAAAGGGAATAACGCAGAGAATTGCATAAAAGCTGAACATAGAATCAGGTCATGATATTCATATGCTAATAGAATAAAGTCTCCTCGAAGACACCAACAAAAACGTAGGGCTTTCTATAAGTCCAGAAGCTAATTTTTTGTACTTCATTTACAGATTGAAGACCGGGAAATTCGAGCTGTGTCCTCTTAGACAACACTCTTAGTCGTTTGCTAGAATTAAAAACCATTGATTTAGGATTTTTGTTTTAAATGTCTATAGATTTGCCACATTTGAGGTTTCAACAAACGCTAGATCATCGTCTTTGTCTTTTTCTTTATCTGTAGACCCCATCAATTGTCATTGAAGATACTATAGATTTGAGTTAGACATAAGCCTCAAAAGAGTTCATCGCAATTTAACTTTTTCTTTGAATTATCATTTCTGATTTGAGATTTCAAAAAAATAGAGCAGGATTTTTTTTAATAGTTTTTAGTTTTTGGCATTTTAACAATATTCAGTATTTCACTATTTCCATCTTTAGCATGACGAAAAAATTTGGATTATACTTCAATTCTTCATTGTTTTTATTTTTAAAAAAATTAGTCTTTTTTTTAAATTATCATGCATATATCATATCTATATATGCATGATATATGCATATATCTCCAAGTGTAAGTCAGTGTGTGAGAAGTTGATGGACAATTATATTGTCCAAGTTGGTATAGTATTGTGTGTTAGTTGGAGACTAAATTATAAGAGCAAAATTCTACACATTACATATAATTATTTATATTTCAAGTATACTTTTGATAAATACTTAAAATAATACTGGAGTTAATTTTAAATTGAAAATATCATATCTATATTAGTTAGATTAATGGCTTATTCTTTAGATATGTAAACTGCACTAATTGGGTTAAAAATAGATTTGACACATGAAAAAAAAAATCTTAATTGTGATGGAAGATTTTAAAAAAAATTTGATGTATTAAACAACAGTCAATTTGTTGTTTTTCTTCTTAATTTTCAATTGAAAAGTCTTGTCATCTTTGCTCCTCTTGCCTATTCGCAGGTTTGATGCAATAGATTTTCTAGAGAGGAGCAGGAACGGTAGGGTAGTATTTGCAGGAGACTCCATTGGAAGAAACCAGTGGGAGTCATTGCTATGCATGCTTGCGCAAGGAGTTTCCAACATGTCAACAATTTATGAAAAAAATGGGAAGCCCATTTCTAAACACAAGGGCTTTCTTTCCATGCTTTTCAGTGATTACAATCTTACTGTCGAATACTACAGGACACCTTTTCTAGCGCCCAATGGCCCCCCAGTCCAGAGTGCGTCCACTGACATCAAAACCACCGTCAAGGTCGACCGACTCCACCGTTTTTCCAGGAAGTGGGTAGGTGCTGATGTTATGATTTTCAATTCCGGACATTGGTGGAATGAAGATAAAACTGTGAAGATGTATGGGCCGAACCTTTCTTTTGCCCTGCCAAGTCTGATGTTATATAGTGTTGCATATCTCACCTTGGCCTTTCTACTAAATATAACTACTAAGCTTCATTCCAGATAGATAACTTTGTTTCGTACGTATCCAGGGGGTGCTATTTTGAGGAGGGAGGGAAGGTCAATATGTCCATGAGATCAATAGAAGCTTTTGAAAGATCTCTGCAGACATGGAGGTCATGGGCACTAGAGAGCTTAAACTCTAATAGGACTCATATCTTCTTTCGTAGCTACTCCCCAGTACATTACAGGCAAGTAGTTTGAGCAAAATCGAGTTGTTTTAAAAATGAAAGAGAATACGGAATCGTATAAATAAGATCACAATATACACTTAATTTTGGGGCTGCATCTTAATATGAAAAGTTAAACGTGTAAATTACAGGAATGGGACATGGAATAATGGTGGTCAATGCGATATAGATACACAACCAGAGACAGACTATAGTCAGCTCGAATCTGAGCCAATTTACAATCAATATGTCTCTCGTGTTATCAAACAAATGAACAATGGAAACAGGAGACTTCACTTCTTAAACATTACACCTATGACTCAGTTCAGATATGATGGCCACCCTTCACTCCATCGTGAGCTGGGGACTCCAACTCCTCCTCAGGACTGCAGCTACTGGTGTCTACCTGGAATACCGGACTCGTGGAATGAAATTCTGTATGCTAATTTACTGTCAATGGGTTTCAGAACTAAGTAATATTCACCCCATCATGAAAGTTAAAAAGTTGTCAGATAATCGGCTGTACATGATTTTAGATGTTTCTTGTCAGGTCAATTCCTGTCTGTTTTCTTTAGAATCCTTTCGCATGTTCCATATCTTTCACTTCCTCAAGCTGCCTTTAAGAGACCCAAACTTTCTGGCCCTAATTAAGTTAAAGGGATTTGTCAACAGTAAATTTTTATTGACCCCTGATATGCAAATTCAATATCTACAAGGAGACTAGCAAGTTGATAAACATAAGGATCAAACATATCAAAGCTGGTACATATCTTTGAATAAAAGCCAATATTGGTGCATGCCCACAGCAGTAACATGTTGGAATCAGATCATGTTTTGATAGCTAATTTGCAGAGAAAAAAAATGAAGTGAAAGGATAGTCTGGTATATGGATTTCAACAAAGGGAATACATGAAAGTACTTAGAAATCGTAATAACAAAATAGGAGCAGAAACGATGAAAGCTTCTATTGATTATTCAGCTGCAAATGAATTACAATCTGGAAATGAGAAGAAGATGAGAGAAGAGAACTCAAGTAGAGATGAGAAGAGAAATTACACTTTCAGAATGTTCATAAGCCTCCTCAACAAACAGTAATCAAATCAATATAAAGGAAATTCCTAACAGACTCTCCATGGATTCGTTATTTCTTAGCTGGCTGTGCTGTCATCACGTAACCGGCTAACCTTCTAGAAGGAATTCGGATTCTGTTTCCCCTTCTTGGACCTGGGGGCTCGTCAATAACAATCTGCTCCTCATTCAAAATGGGCTGGTCCGCTGCTTGTTCCTCTGTTTGGGCCTCAACATCGTTGATATTTGATGTATTCATAACAATACCATTCCCATCCAAACCAACCTTGTCCTCAAGGTTAAAAGAAGGATAAAGCTGCTGGATCTTTTTCCTTTCTTCCCAAGTAGATTCTTCAACAAGCAAACAAGTTTCACACAATTCATGTTCAAAGGAATAACCGACTCGGTATCACGTGTGCTCAACAGACCATTCCTATTTTCGCCAACACCAGGAGCCTTCTTGTTAAGACTAGAAACAATGAAAATCAAACTCTTAAGCGGCCTATCCAACTCTAGGCAGCTGGAGTTAGAGAGAACAACACAATTGTGGGAATTGTCATTCAAAGGATTGTTGAGCTTCGGCAACTTTTTCTCCTCGCATACAATTGACACCATGGTATCCTTGAAAGCAAGAACCTCGGAATATAACCTTTCCAGCTGCTCAGGCTTTTGCAACACATCGGCAATATTGTTTCGGTTCCACACAATCTTAAAAACCACAATACTAGACCTACCAAAAGGAAGCTTGAATAGCCACATGTCAATATCACTGAGACCGATATCGAATTCGAAACCAAGTAAAAAAACATGAGAAACATATCCTCCTGGATCAAAATATATGGGAGTCACACGAGCAACGTACTCACCAACCGAGTCACCGTAATACACATTCATCAACTGATTATTAGGTGATCGGACTCCATTACACTTCTCTGTAAAATCCACGATACAAGTACCCAATAGCAGAGTCGATATCTGTTCAGCCTCATTCAAGATAAATTCAACGCCATTTTTCATGAAAATACCAGCATCATTAGGAACAAAATCAACAAGGAACCGATGCTCAATCAACCTATTTGCATTTACTATGAGCTTGGAAATACTCGGACCAAAGAGTTTCGATTGAAAAAAATCACTAGTCTGCCAACACTCATAACGTGATACATTTCTGAACAATATAATTTCGCTTGTTTTTCTCTTAGGATTTTTATCAAACACTTGCCATATGGAAGTCGATTCTACAAGGTCTTCATACACATCCAGTTTCTGTCCTAAGTTTGATCTCACCATATAATCATCATGAGCAACCCCTCCCATCAACAAGAGCCGAAAACCGTAAGGGTCATCAACAAGAGATATAGACCCAAATTCAAAGACATCAAAGGGCAACAGATATACTATGCAGTAACAGTTCATGGCTGGAGAAGGAACACGGGAAATATCAAAACTAAATGTAAGGGCTGGGTACTTACAGTCGATGAAAGAATAACCACTTCGAAGTTCGTTCGGTAGAGGCTCAGGGGATCCAACGGTCTCGTCTTCGACATAGCTTTTCGTTGGCTGAACCACCGATTCAATAGATACTTTCACGGACTCGTAAACATTAAAAGAACCCCAAACATTAGTTTTGCCACACCGAAAATCAATTGCATCGGCAAGAACAAGGCCAAGGTCGGTAATTAGATCATTGGGTTCCAACGCCGGCATTGCGTCGAACACCTCGGCAATAACAATGGCTTGTGAGTCAAGAACCTCGTCATTATCAATGAGCTCGAACATATCATCGAACACTTCAGCTTCATCAATGATTTGTGAGGCATTCGCTGCATCGTTCTCTCCAATTTCGGACACCAACGTCTCATCAGAAACTGGCTTGGGCATTTCCTCGAACACTTGATCTGCGCCTGATACACATTCTTGTTTCATCACTTGAGGTACACCAATGTTGCCCGGGTCGTTCTCAGTCGGTGGTATCTGGTTCACAAGTGAAGTGAGTTGATCCAAAATCTGTCGAAGAAGACGGGTATTCTCCGCAGCCAAGGAAGCAATTGAAGGAAGCTCCCGGTGTGGATGCTCTGCCTGGTGTTGAGCGCGAAACCGCTGCAAGAGTGCCGTCTGAAACGCCGACCAACTAGAGAGCTGATGATTTCTAAACATCCAATCAAACCAATAGGCTGCATCCTCATCAAAATAGAACGAGCTAATGGTTGCTCGATCATCGTCACGGATCCGGTAGAAATTGAAGTAACGCTCCGCTTGAAGTATCCACCGATCTGGATGGGGGCCTGAAAACCGAGCCATCGTCACTGGTTGCTCTCCCATCTGTGGAGAGTGCAATGAAAGCACCATTGTTGTGATAGCTAATTTGTAGAGAAAAAAAAATGAAGTGAAAGGATAGTCTGGTATATGGATTTCAACAAAGGGAATACATGAAAGTACTTAGAAATCGTA
>JANITX010000006.1:1765889-1776603 GCA_027564395.1 Erythroxylum ulei
GGTACGATGGTCAAGAGAGTTGGGTTTCGGAAACGGGATCCAGCATATTTGATGATACTATAAGGTTAAGATTGTTTTCTTTTACCTTGAGGGATCGGGCAAACGCATGTTATAATTCACTCAGTGCAAGTTAAATCACTACTTGGGAGTAACTAACCTAAGCTTTCCTGGCTAAGTACTTTCACTTGACTAAGACAACAAGAATCATCAAAGAGATTATAAGCTTTCAACAAAGTGATGGGGAGTCGTTGTATGAAGCCTGGGAAAGATTTAAGGAATTACAAAGGAGCTGCCCCTACTATAACCTTCCAAGGTAATTTCTTTTGTAAACATTTTATAATGGTATAACTCATAGCATAAGGGGAACAATAGATGAAGCTGCAAAAGGGTCTTCAATGAGGAAAACCATTGATGCAGCTCATGACCTTTTGGAAGAGTTAGCAAGTAACAACTGTATATGGTCAAAGGAAAAGAGTAGACAAGGTTCTAAGGAGCAAAAAGGAATGATTCCACTTGACTCAGTGACAACCTTGCAAGTATAAATTGCTGCCCTCACTAAGCAGTTAAGCAACATGTAAGGACCATGCAAGTACATTGTGAATTATATGGGCAGGATAACCGTGGCACAACTGAATGTTTCTTGCTGGGAGTGAGTAGTTCAAAATAAGTAAATTACTTGGGTTAGCTGGAACGAGGTAATAATCCATACTCTAATACTTACAATTTTAGGTGGAAAAATCACCCAAATTTTTCATGAAGTACTAACAATGCAGGTGGCCAAGTGAGAACACAAGAACCTCTCGGATTTCAGCAAAACCAACTTGGATATTTGGAGAGAAAAATGAACAAGTTAATGGATGTATTGGGTTCAAAGTTCTTAAGCCAAAAGGAAGGTCAAAGAAGACAAAAAGAAAGTCAGAAGAGAATAGAGGCAAAGTTTGACCAAATTGCAAAGAACCATGCTTAATCCATTCAGAAATTGGAGGTACAAATAGGTCAAATTGCTAATGCTTTGTCTTCTAGGAATGTAGGAGGTTTACCAAGCAACACTGAGGCCAATCCAATGGAACAACTCAAAGTGATCACACTTAAGAGTGACAAGCAATTTAAGGAGCCAAATGTTCAATAAGATAGCTAACAAAAGGAAAATGTATAAGAGAAAGAAGAAGAGAAGCCGTATGTAACACCATCACCCTATAAGCCTAAGATTCCATATCTGCAAAGGGTGAGACAACATCAAGTCAACACTCAATTATCCAAAACATTAGAGAAGTTGAAGAAACTTCAGATTAATTTGTCTTTGGTGGGGCCATCGAAGTGTATGCCCAAGTATGCAAAGTTTCTCAAGGACATATTGACACATAAATGCACTTGAGAGGAAAATTAGATGATGACCTTGATGGGCAACTATAGTTTGATCATCACATGCACAATGCCTTCAAAACTACAAGATCCAGGGAGTTTTACTATTCCATATGTTTTTGGTGATTTTGAATTTTCTAAATACTTATGTGATTTAGGCACAAGTATTAACTTGATGCGTTTTTCTATTTTTAGGAAATTGGGGCAAGGAGATGTCAAGCTAAAATTCATACTTATCTAACTTACGGATCAATCCATCAAGCGACCATTTGGAGTATTAGAAGACAATCTGGTAAAAGTGGATAAATTTATAATTCCTGTTGATTTTGTTGTGTTAGATTTTAAAGAAGATACGAATTGTTCATTGATTTTGGGTAGCCCTTTATGAATACTGGTAGGGAATTAGTTGATGTGCATAAAGAAAAACTAGTTTTAAGAATTGGTGATGATCAGGTTGAATTCAAATTGACTAAATCTTTAAAGAAGCCAGTGGATGGAAGTGCTTGTATGAAGATTGATGTTATGGATGATTGTGTGAAGGAGGCTGAAAAGGAAATTGAAAAGGAAGTTGAAAAAGTTGATAAAGTGCATAGGGATGAGAGCGTGAGTGAAGAGGAATTATGTGAGGAGGGTGAGAAAGAGAAGTTAGGCCCACAGCACCCTCCATTATAAAGCCTCCCACTGTAGAACTAAAACCCTTACCTTCTTACCTGAGATACACATTTTTAGTCAAGAACCACACCTCACCCATCATCATTTCTAACCAATTGGATGTTGAGCAAGAAGAGAAAGTGGTAGAGACCATTAAGAAGAGGATAAGAGCCATGGGGTGGAAAATTTCCAATATTAGGGGATTAGCCCCAATGTGGTGATGCATAGGATTAACCTTGAAGAAGGATGCAAGATAGTGAGGGAGAGGCAAAGAAGGTTAAATCCAAACATGCAAAATGTTGTGAAGAAGGAAGTGGTGAAGCTTTTAGGTGCAGGTATTATCTACCCAATTTCAGATAGTGAGTGGGTAAGTCCAGTGCAATGTGTGCCTAAGAAGGAAGGCATGATAGTGATAGAGAATGAAAAAGGTGAATAGATTTCCACTAGGACCATCACAGGCTAGAGAGTGTGCATTGACTATAAGAAGCTTAATTTGGCCACCAAGAAAGGCCATTTTCCATTATCTTTTGTGGACCAAATGATTGAGAGGGTGGCTGGCCATGCTTTTTATTATTTTCTTGATGGATATTCAAGATACAATCAGGTGTTCATATACCCACTAGACGAAGAGAAAATCACTTTCACTTGTCTTTACTGGACTTTTGCTTATAGGAGGATCCCTTTTGGTCTATGCAATGCACCAGTCACATTCCAAAGGTGTATGATAGCCATCTTTGCAGATATAAATGAGGGCTTCATGGAGGTATTTATGGATAAATTCTCTATTTTTGGAGACTCTTTTGATCATTGCTTGTTTAATTTGGATAGAGTATTACAAAGATGGCAGGATTCTCATTTAGTCTTGAATTGGGTGAAGTGTCATTTCATGGGCCAAGAGGGAATAGTTTTGGGCCATAAGATCTCATGCAGGGGGATTAAGGTAAATCGCGCTAAGACTGAAGTGATTGAAAAGCTTCCACCTCCTACCAACATTAAGGATATTAGAGCATTCCTCGATTATGCAGGGTTCTACAGACAATTCATCAAAGACTTTTCTCTTATTGTTAGACCTTTAACGAACTTGTTAGTTAAAGATGTGTCTTTTGTGTTTGATGATGATTGTTTAGATGCTTTTAACAGATTAAAGACGACAATTAAAATAGCACCTATTTTGACATCACCAGATTGGTCAGTTACCTTCGAGATTATGTGTGATACAAGTGACCATGCTATTAGTTGTGTACTTAAACAACGGAAGGAGAAGAGGTTACATGCAATTTACTACACCAGTAAGACTTTCACAGGAGCACAATTGAACTACACCACCATTGAGCAGGAGTTGCTTGCAATGATATTTGTATGTGAAAAATTCCGTTCTTACCTTTTGGGCTCATAAGTTATTGTTTTTACAAATCATGCGGCATTGAGTTATCTCTTTGCAAAGAAGGATACCAAGGCTAGGCTCATCCGATGAGTGGTTCTGCTCCAAGAATTCAACATTAAGATTAAGGATAAGAAAAGAGCAGAAAATGTTGTAGTTGACCACCTATCTAGACTTGAAGGGGCATATTTGGAAAATAAAGAAGAAGAGGAAATTAAAGAGCATTTTCTTGACAAGGCTTTAATGGTGGTAGAAAATCCTTTTCTTCCTTGGCTTGCAGATATTGCCAATTATCTCTTAGGTGATATTCTTCCCCCTAATCTCTTGCATCAACAAAGGAAGTGTATCTTATTTCATTGTTCTCGTTATATTTGGGATGAACTTGTGTTATATAAAATATTTGTGAATAGTTTAATTCGCAGGTGTGTCCTTAAAGTTGAAATGCTTGAAGTTTTGATCCAGTGTCATAGGTCAATTTATGCTGGATACTATAGAGTGAACAAGACGGCTGCTCGCATTTTGGAGTGTGGATTCTACTGGCCGATCTTGTTCAAAGATGCCTGAGATTTTAGATTACGCTGTGATAGGTGTCAAAGAGTGGGCAATATTTTGAAGAGAGATGAGATGCTACTTTCAAACATCATGGAGGTGGAGATATTTGATGTATGGGACTTGGATTTCATGGGACCATTCCCATCTTCCTTGGGTAACTCTTATATATTGGTTGGACTTGATTATGTGTCTAAGTGGGTCAAAGCAATAGCTACTCCAACAAATGATGGCAAGGTGGAACAACGAGTCATCAAGAAGATTTTTACTAGATTTAGGGTCCCTAGAGCTATCATAAATGATGGAGGGAGCCACTTTTGCAATAAACCCTTTGAGGCTCTTTTGAGAAGATATAATGTTCATCATAGAGTGGGAACCCTTTACAACCCACAAATGAGTGGCCAAGTGGATGTGGTGAATAGAGAGTTGAATAAGATTTTGGAGAAGGTAGTAAGCACTTTAAAGAAAGATTAGGCTTTGAACCTGGATGATACATTATGGGCTTACAAGATAGCTTTCAAAACTCGCATAGGCATAACAACATATCAACTTGTCTATGGTAAGGGTTGCCATTTACTAGTGGAGTTGGAGCATATAACTTACTAGTAGGAAAGAAGAGATTGTTACAACTTGATGAATTAAAAGAGTTAAGATATGATGCATATAAAAATGCCAAGTTGTACAAAGAAAGGGCTAAGAAGTGGCATGATGGCTACATTAAGAAGAAGGAATTCAAGAGTGGGCACTTAGTTCTTTTATTCAATTCACAACTTCAATTATTTTTCGGAAAGCTCAAGTCAAGATGGAGTGGCCCATTCAAGGTTATTCATGTGTTTCCCCATGGAGATTTGGAGTTAGAAAATGAAAAGGGTGGAACTTTTAAGGTTAACAGGAATAGATGCAAGCTTTACTTTGGATGGCCATTCTCACAAGAAAGGGAAGTACTTTCTTTCCTTTCACTCACTCTTTTATGATTTCATATGGAATGGTCAAGCTAATGAGCTTAATTTAGCATGTTTGTCTTTCATTTATTTGTCTTTGTGTTAGTGTGGCTTTGTTTTATTTAGTTTGGTTTAACTTGTTTCACCCATCATTCTCTTATTGTTTAGGCCCCTAATGATACGTTTTGAGGTTATTTGAAGATTTATTGTGCATCATAGCTTGTTGGAGGACCAAAGGACAAGAGGAAAAACATGCCACTTCCATCGGCACCACCACCATAAGCCTATGTTGCCCTTAATCTCTTATATTATTCTTTTTGTGTTTTGTGATTTTTTTAATGATGTTGTTTATTGTTTTTAAATGTTCTCTTTTTGCACATTGAGGACAATGTTTTATTTCAGTATGGGGAGGTAGTCTTTGAATTTATGTTTATATTTGTTCATGTCATTTAGGATACATGTTAGGTTATTAGAATTAGGTGTGTCATTTCCCTTACATTTGAATCTTTGTGATGAATGTGT
The DNA here is from genome assembly GCA_027564395.1 of Erythroxylum ulei. Taxonomy (NCBI): domain Eukaryota; kingdom Viridiplantae; phylum Streptophyta; class Magnoliopsida; order Malpighiales; family Erythroxylaceae; genus Erythroxylum; species Erythroxylum ulei. Next base: position 1,771,296 of record JANITX010000006.1, read on the forward strand.
TGCCATGAGATTCTATTTGCGATGAATGTGTTGCCATGAGATTCTATCATGCTAATTGGAATGAGATTAAATGCATATGTGAACTCAAATTAGGCTACTTGAGTGGAGAGTGAACTATATGGAGTGATGAAAGTAGTTGGCCATATAAGCTTACTTAGACCTTGACATTTAAACAATGAGTTAATGTATAGAAGCATAATGGATGTTCATTTGAGCTTATGTGAGAAATTGAGCCTTTATGACTCCATTCTAAAGTTATTTCATTTCCTTGTTTGTGTGAAACTTCCTTAGGTAATTACCTTCAGAACTTGCTTTGATTCAATTTAAATCTATTGGATGCATGCTAGATAGAAATGATTAAGTCCTTTTTGCTTTAACCTTTGGCTTAAACGACCTACCCTTTTATTATCCCTCGCTAGCCCCATTGAGCATTTAACCTTTTGTTTCTTGAAATCACCCAATTTTAAAACCCACAAACCCCATTAGCTTGCCCAATCATAAGTTAATAGAGTGCTAAGTGATACTTTAGTGTGGAATCACAAGTGAAGAGCATATTACATATAGTTGTTGTTATCTATTCATTGTTTCTTTATTAAAGAAAAGAAAAAGGAATAACATGTAGTAGCTTCAAAAAGTGTGGAGAAGTGGTCTTATCCATTTGCATATCTTAGAAGTTTATCTTTGTCATCCCTTTGTACACTTAGTAGTTTATAAATGCTTGTGATAAACCTTTAAAATCTATTTAACCCACCTTAAGCTTAACCACATTACAACCCGAAACAAAGTCTTTTTGATCTATCTTAGAATGTATCATTGTGGAGTAGAATTGGTGAATTAGCAAGCTTATGATAGGGTGATTTCCTATAGGAAGTTTGAGTGAAACACTAATCATCAAACACTTAAGAGAAATGAGTAAAATCCATAAGGAAGGTCTATCTTGAATTTATACTTATCTTTGAGTGATGGTTTTATAAGTTGAGTTTGCTTATGTGCACCAATGAAAATTAGTTATGATGTGTGAAGTAGCTTGACACTTGATTTGGCCAAAGTTTGAGGGATTGCATGCTTTAATCTTCGTGAAAATGAAGTGATAGAATTTTATTGGTTGTATTTGATCTTTGCTTGAGAACAAGCAAAAGTTAAGTGTGGGGATGTTGATAGGTGTAAATTGCATTGTATTTTTGTAGGTAATTTGATATGTGTTTAGTGGTTAATTTGATTGTTTAGTGTGTGTTTAGGTTAAGAATTGTGTTAGTTCATAAATATTTGTGTTTTAAGTGTTCTTTGGGTGAGAACATATTTTTGAGCTTCAATTTTATATATTTGAGATATCATAATAAGTTTGTTAGTGTTTCGGGGCATTTGGAAGAGTTTCGGAGGAGACCTGAACCAAAACATAAGGCCATGATCATTGGGAATCTGCCACGATTATGACAAAAGCACCAATAAAGGCCCACGATCATGGCAACGAAAGTTCGACCATAGGGCCACGATCATGGGGAATTTGCCTCGATGGTGACAGAGAGCAGATAAACAGACCACGATCGGTAATTTCGTTGAAAGAGATCCCGTGCAAGATCTGGTTATTTAATAGAGAGCTTTAGAACTGATTAGAATTGTGGGTAATTTGTAAATTAAGATATTACAAGTCCACAATTTGATTAGGGTTTACAATTTAGAAAATGATTATAACTCGAGAGAAAGTAATCAACCCTACGATCGTTTAGAACCGACATCACATAAACATATAAAAAGGCTAGATTAGCATTAGTGATAGGTAAAATCCCCTCTTCCACAACTTGATTAATTCTCTTGACAAATTTCCATTGTTGCATTATTTAATTGTTGCTAGTTTGTCTAAATTTAGTTTACTTTTCAGTTTATTATTTGAATTTAAGTCTTAGACAAAGCACAAATTGAATTAAGTGGTGCCTAAGCACAAACTCTGTAGGACGATATTTGCTTTTTACTACAAGTAATGACCCGTATACTTACAGTTTTTAGCGTAAAACAAGTAGTTTGTTTTTGCAATCACCAAGTTTTTGGCGCCATTGTTGGGGGTTGTTTAGTTTAGCATCTTGTTTAGTTTAGGTGACTTTTATTTAAGAGTGTTTGATACTTTTCCTTGCGTTTTTGCAGGTGCACGAACACAAGGAGCATAAGAAAGTCTAATGAGCTTAGTAAAGAAGAGCTTTCAGATATTACAAGGCATGAAAGAGAGCTAAGAAGAGCTAGACGCTAAGAAAAAAAATACAAAGGAATATGGCAAAAGAAGGAGAGCAACGAGGAGCTAAGAGGACATTGATGGACTTTATGAGGCCAGGTTTTAGTCCTCAAGGAGTTGCAAGGCTAGCGATTCAAGCCAATAATTTTGAGATCAAGTCAGCACTCTTTAACATACTTCAGAACAGTGTGCAATTTTACCGGCTGTCCAACGAAAATCCCAATGACCATCTTGCAAATTTCTTAGAGATTTGTGATACCTTCAGGTTTAATAGGATGTCTGATGATGCTGTATGATTAAGATTATTTTCTTTTACCTTGAGGGGTCGGGCAAAAGCATGATATAATTCACTCAATGCAAGCCAAATCACTACTTGGGAGTAGCTAGCCCAAGCTTTCTTGACTAAGTACTTCCCTTTGACCAAGACAACAAGAATCATCAAAGAAATTATAAACTTTCAACAAAGTGATGGGGAGTCGTTGTATAAAGCATGAGAGAGATTGAAGGAATCACAAAGGAGCTGCCCCTACCACAACCTCCTGAGGGAATTTATTTTGTAGACATTCTACAATGGTGTAACTTAGAGCATAAGGGGAACAATAGATGCAGAAGGGTCTTTGATGAGGAAAACCATTGATGCAACTCATGACCTTTTGGAAGAGTTAGCGAGTAACAACTGTATATGGTTAAATGAAAGGAGTAGACAAGGGTCCAAGGAGAAAAGGGAATGACTCTACTTGACTTGGTGACAGCCTTGAAGCCCAAATTGCTACCTTCACCAAGCAGTTGAGCAACATGCAAGGAGCTTCTACATCCACAGTCAAGACCATGCAGTTATAATGTGAATTATATGGGCAAGACAACCATGGAACAGCTGAATGTTGCTTGTTGGGAGCGAGTGGTACAAAACAAGTTAATTACTTGGGTCAGTTGCAATGAGGTAACAATCTATAATCTAATAATTACAATCTTGGGTGGAAAAACCACCCAAATTTTTCATGGAGTACTAACAATATAGGTGGCCAAGTGAGAACACAAAGACCTCCCAGATTTTAGCAAGACCTACTTGGATCTTTAGAGAACAAAATGGACAAGTTAATGGACGTATTGAGCTCAAAGTTCTCAAGCCAAGAGGAAGATCGAAGAAGACATGAAGAGAGTAAAAAGAGAATAGAGGCAAAGTTTGACCAAATTGAGAAGAACCACGCTTCATCCATCCATAACTTGGAGATATATGTAGTTCAACTTGCTAACGCTTTGTCTTCTAGGAATGCAGGAAGCTTACCAAGCAACACTGAGGCTAATCTAAAGGAACAACTCAATGCGATCACACTTAGGAGTGGCAAGCAATTGGAGGAGCCAAGTGTTCAACAAATAGCCAAAAAAAGGAAAATGTAAAAGAGAAAGAAGAAAAGAAGTCACATGTACCACCACCACCCTATAAGTCTAAGATTCCATATCCACAGAATGTGAGACAACATCAAGTCGACACTCAATTCTCCAAATTCTTAGAGAAGTTGAAGAAACTTCAGATTAATTTGTCTTTGGTGGAGGCATTGGAGTGTATGCCCAAGTATGCAAAGTTTTTTAAGGATGTATTGACACACAAACGCACTTGGGAGGACAATCAGGCGGTGACCTTAATGGAGAATTGTAGTTCGATCATCACAAGCACAATACCTCAAAACTACAAGATCCGGGGAGTTTTACTATTCCATGTGTTATTGTAATTTTGAATTTTCTAAATGCTTATGTGATTTAGGTGCAAGTATTAACTTAATGCCTTTGTCTATTTCCAGGAAATTAGGGCTAGGAGACATCAAGCCAACATCCATGCTTTTCCAACTTGCAGATCAATCCGTCAAGAGGCCATGTGGGGTAGTAGAAGACATTCTGGTAAAAGTGGATAAATTTATAATTCCTGTTGATTTTGTTGAGCAAGAAGAGAAAATGGTAGAGACCATTAAGAAGAGGATGAGATGTTGGATCCTAAAATTTTTATAAATTACTTATTTTTTGTTTGATTATTTATTTATGATTTGTTTTTTTTCTTTTATTTTATTTTTAGAATTGAGTCATTAATTTAGTGGACATAAGTAGAGATCATAAATTAGATGGAAAGATAAGAATTAAGTTAGCTTAAGGAGTTAGTAGATTAAATAAATGAAGGAGGGTAATTGGAATTATTGAGTGAGTGAAGGGAAAAATGGGAAAAACAAGCATAAGATGTGTCTTGAATTAATGAAGAGAAGAGAAAAGAATCGTGAGAAGCCAAAGAGGGAAGAAGAAAACTTGAAATAGAAGAGGAGAAAAGGAGAGAGTCACAAGAGAAGCTAAAGAAGAGAGAAAGGAGAAGAAGAAAAACGTGGGAAGAAGAAGAAGGACGAAGATTTGTCAAGGTAAGTTCATCTTTTTCTTCTTGCTTTGTTAGAGAAGGAGTTAGAAAGAGAAAGGGGTTTTACGTAGAGAATGAAGGGTTTGTATTGGAAGAAGATGAGACCCATTTTGATTTTCGTGGGTTTTTGAATTAGGGTTTCATTTTGCTAGTTTAGATGAGCTATAGGTATGTTAATCTCCGAAAAGTGGACTCATTTTGTTCATGGGGTAATCTTCGGCTTCCATTTCGTTACATGAAACTCTCGAGCCATTTAACTGTGCATTGTATTTGAATTGTTGAGCATGATGAATAATTGTACGTTATATATGAATGGTTAAAGCATGAGATGCTTATGTGATAATATGCTTAACTTTGAGTTTTGGAACTAGAATTGAGAATGTTGGAATCACTACAAGAAAAATACCCAATTTGCGACGTTTTAAAAATGTCGCAAATGTTAGGAAAACGTCGTTGATATGTTTTTGTGATGTTTCTGAAAACGTCGCAGGAAACGTCGTTGAAGGCGAAGTAAGGAAACGTTTTTGTCGACGTTTTGTAGAAAACGTCGAGGAAGCCTAGGTGATTTATCGACGTTTGGGAGAACGTTGTAAAAGCGTAAGTGAATGGGCGACGTTTGAGTTAAACGTCGTGGAAACAGCATAGCTTTCTGCGACGTCTGGTAGACGTCGTTGTAGCATGACAATCTG
>JANITX010000006.1:1905107-1916114 GCA_027564395.1 Erythroxylum ulei
ATTTTTTTTTTTTTATAATTGCTTAAAGTACTTTTTGAGAACTCTTCTTCACCTTGAATAATACTTGTAAACAATTATTCTCAACCTGTAACAAAACAAGACGTTTCTAAGGGTTATTTTTCACTTATGCATAAGTGAAAAATAACTCTTAGAAACGTCTTGTTTTGTTCATAAGTGAAAAATAACCCTTAGAAACGTCTTGTTTTGTTATAGGTTAAAAATAATTGTTTACAAATATTATTCATTAAGATGATTAAAAAATTTCTATTCACAATTAAAGGAAAAAACGGCAAATTTTTAAATAGAACTTAAGGAGTTGACGTAGATCAAGATTTATTTAGTTGAACCACTACAAATCATTTTTGTATATGTTTCCCGACTCACTTTTATTAATTTTATAATTATTTTATGTGAATTTAATCATTTATCAATTTATAAATAGAGTAAAGAGTGAGCATACACAATTTATTCTCCCTATCTCTCTTTGTCTCTCTCTATAAGAAGATGCAAATCTTCTTTATAAATTTTATTTTATTTTAATTTAAGTGTTTTTATTAAATATAATTCATAAAACTTGATCATGTATGCAATAATCAATCGCATATATATTTTATTGAAATAATCTTAAATATTCTTGAACATTTATCTTTATAAATCTTTTACATAGTAAAATGATAAAAATAGTTATAAATAATTAAAATCATAAGGAAGGTTTGTGTATATCATTTTTATTATATTTCAAGATAAATATATAAATTAATTTATTTAAGAAGTAATTACAACAAAGGTAACAACCTCCGCACGACAATCGAGTCAAACCGAACGACCGGTCCAGATGCAGGTCCTGCACGGACTCACCTCTTTTGTTCCAAGGGCTGGCTCTTTGGATTTGGATATGGTTTTTCAAATAAGTACTAATAATTAATAATAATTTAAGTACGATGCTAGTAGTTGCTGTCAATGGCAATTTAAGAAGAATTCAGTCCATAAACTCCCTATATAAATTTCACTTCTCTTGCAAGTGTCAACTAACAATTCGGACTCCATTATCAGTTATCACTTGCACAAGCGTGAAACGCTCCAACTAATTCATGGCTCAATCCCACGACCATCCTCCGCGGCCACAATTACCCCTCTCCTCAACCATTCACCCGGACATTCTCCGAACACACATACTAACCCGCCTCGACGGCCCTACCCTTGCCTCCGCTGCGTGCGCTTCCACGGAGCTCAACTCAGTAGCCTCCGACCAAGAACTGTGGGCTACCCTTTGTCGCTCCACGTGGCCCTCCACCGATGATCCGCGTCTGCGTCACGTCATCTCCACTTTCCCCAACGGGCCTCGCTCTTTCTTCGCCGACTCCTTCCCTCTGGTCGACACCTCCCGTACAAAATATACACTGTCCTCTGATCATGACCGTCCGTCAAAGATAATCTCCGCCGTCGATATTCACTACCGCAACAAGCTCATTTTCACAAAGGTTGTGGAGACCGAGACGGCGTCAGAGTGGTTCCGATGTGCGCCGTTTAGAATTGACATGCTTGAGCCAAAGGACACGTGTCCGACGCCGGTGCCTCAGCCGAAGACAGAGAACTGTTGCCAGGAGCTGGCGGAGGAGCTGATGTTGAGCTGGATTTTGGTAGACCCTGCCAGAAAGCGAGCGGTGAACCTATCGAGTCACAAGCCTGTGATGGTGCAGAGGCACTGGCTGAGCGGTGACGTGCACGCGCGATTCTCGGCGATTGTGGGAGGGGAGAGAGGATCAACATCGGAGTTTGCGAACTGTGGGATACTGGTCACGTGGGGGGGAGGGGGAATGCACGTGAGGGAAGTGAGCTTGCAGGTGGAGGACACGGAGAGGATGTTTTTGAGCGGGAAGCACAGCTTGGAGATTTTGCGGAGGGCGTTGAAGGGTAAAAAGGGAAGAAGAGGAATTAGAGAAGAGGAAGCAAGGCGAAGGTACGAGGAGTTTGTGGAGCTGAAAAGAGAGAGGAAAGAGAGACAGATGAGGAGCGAAGGGAGGTTAGATACGATGTGTATTGCCTTTGGAGTCTTGCTCTTTGCTTCTCTTGGACTCTTCATTTTCAACTTCTTGTACTCTTGACGTGTGAGAAAAAATTTGTTGGTGGTGGCATTACATTCCAGTTATTAATGTATCAGTGTGAGGAGAGGAAAGCAGAGACCAATGAACAAATATGGTGGTTGTTAGTGATAGGGATGTCTAATTAATGGTACAGCTTAATAAGGCTTGTTTTCAGGAAGGGGCTTTCCCTTTGTGGGAATGTTACTGGCTGGGGAGTAGGGACAATTAAGAGCATTACAATGTTGACGGGCGGTTCTGGTTCTGGCACGCATTAATTTCCTAGTTACTGCACGTAGAAAGCTGGCCGTTTCAGAAGAGAGGATCAACGATTATGCCAAAGTTTCATATGTGACCTGAAGATCTAATGCAAATAGTAAAATAGGCAATTGCAAACAAAAAAGATTCAAAGAAGCTTAAGTGATTGAGAACAACAAAGAACCTTTATGGGCTATTAACATATGCCAGTTACTTACAATTTCTCAACATCCAAGACATTAAACCTAATTGTTTGTAGAGTGTCCTTTGATGTCCTCCCCAAAAATCTTGAAGAAAGGGCATTATAGTGTGGAGTGGGGCATGAGATCCTCTGTCCCATTTTGCCCAGTACCCTCTGTCCCAACAACATCCTAACCATTTAAATTTCCTCTCTTTTAATTATTGGATGGTTGGAATGTTCTTGAGATAGAGGGTACTGGGCAAAATGGGACAGAAGATTTGAACCCGTGGAGTAGAGGCGTTGGCATGCGTAGGGCGACTTTCATAGTTACATCACCTAGGTTCTTTTCGAATTTGGAGAATTGACAAATGGTTGAATACCCTGTGCGTAAAAGGACACAGGAAAGTCTACAATTGGGCCTTGGCTCCTGATTTTCTTTAGGAGAAACAACACAAATTTTACAATTCCACTGTGCAAAAGATTACCCTTCAGGCTAGACCGTTCTTAATAAATCTAGCTCAACTGCTTAACTTCTGAGCAATTACGAACATTTCCGATTTTCATCATTACCAAATGAGAAGTAATACATTCGAAACTAGTGGTTAGCCGCAATGGAATGCACGTGCAGATTAAGGAATGTTGCACCTCCAGGCCTCTACAAAAACTAAGCCTAGTGAGTAGTGATAAAGACACAATCACGAATTTTCCAGTGTCATGACTTTGCTAAATCACCGGTAAGAATACTCAGAATCTTGCCAGAGATCAAACTTCCTTAAAGCCAATACCCAATAAGATGTCTAGGTTTGCCAACCAAGCAGATATCTGTAGTCAGTCTTATGCTTTACATAAATCACTTTAATCTTTGCAACAATTAAGGCATTAAGTATACAAACGCCTACATATAGTTCTTCTGGTTAGTATCTTGTACCTTCATTATTCAGTCCTGGAAGCGGGCTCAGGAGGTCCTCTAGCAATTGGAATTCCACTACCAAAACTCATTTTAGGTTTTGCATAATCCACAAAGATAACTCGTCCATTCAGCTCCTGCAAGATAGCTCTTTCATTCTTGAGTTATTGAGTCAAATTAATAAAAGGAGAAAAAAAGAAAGGGAAAGACAATTACCTTGCCATTCATTTCGGATAGTGCTCTGTCAGCTTCATCTTCAGATGCAAAAGTTATGAAACCAAAACCTTTTGATCTATCAGAAACTCTATCCGCAACAATTTTAGCTGAAAATGAAGAGAAAATAAAACCATACAGTTGCTCAAATATGGAAATCTAGAGAAGAAGGCTTACGAAGTTTGATGAGGATATAAAAGTGAAAGTACCTTCAACAACTTGACCGTACGGAGAAAATGCTTCTTTAAGTCCGTGCTCTGAGGTGTAAAACGACAACCCTGCAAAGACAGCAAGTGGATAGTATTTTAGGTATTGGGCCATATATCTAAGCCAACTGAGTTACATAAAGAAGTTGATAGCAGAATGGTAATATCAAAGGTTTTGGCGCAGAAATTTCAGAAGTAAACACCATAAAGAGACTGCCTCTATAGGGTTAACATCTGCTACGTAGTGCAACTTTTTGAAAAGGGAACACCACATTTTGTTAAAGTAAGCATCAGCCCTTCTTTTCTCAATAATAATACTAGAATCTATCCAGAAACAGTAAAAAGAGTATTAAGTTGCTTTCCATTCTAACAAATGCATGATCAACCAATGCACAAGCACAGTGGATACAAACTGTACACTTGAAGATTGCTAGGTTTAGTTGGGTATCTGATTATGCTTGGACTATCTTTGGAGTTTACGCTGCAATGTAAGAAAACATTTTTCTGCAATTAGGAACTTCGTAAGACAGATCATAAAATTTCCATTAAACTACTCTAACAGTCTTGATTATGGAACACATAGAAATTTTAGCCACTTACGAATAAAGATGAAGGCCAAAATACGGTGGAAAGTTGATATGTTGTACACAATGTCATAGTTCTAAAAATGCTTCTCATTTTCAAGATCAGAAAACTACGCTCAAAATGGACCAATAACTGCAAAATGTAACCTTAAGACTAAATCTTATCATTTTATTTGAAAAATGACATATCTGAAGCAAACTTGTGAACAGAATGAAAGGGCAACGAGTTGGGAAGTAAAAGTTACCCACCAGCAAGCAGTATCAAATAATCAAGTATACAGCGAGAGGTACATAAGTTAATAAGGGAGCTTTGGAATAGACATTTCAACAAACACTTTCCAGAGCTTGTAAACAAATGATCAAGCAACAAAAAAATCGATGAAACACCGAGATGGGCATTAAGCTATTGCTCTTGGTGAACATTTCTTAGATTCTCTAGAGCGTCAGCAGGAATTGGACAGAACAAACTGATAACAAAAGGAAGTAATAATAAATGCGAATTGATAAGGTGGAAAGTAAGAGGAAGAGATACCTCCAACGAAGAGCTTAGTGGCAATGGTTCGGGCTGGAGGATGAAGGACAGAGCTTCTTGGTATGATACTACAGCTCTTGCCTGCTATTCTTCTAAAAGCCGCCATTTACGTGTGAAAGAGAGAGAAAGGGAAAAGAAAGTTTGCAGTCACTTATAATTTGGTTTACGCAACTATTTTGTGGCTCCAAATAAGAGCCGGAGACCTAACACCTGAGGGCTTCACTTCCGATATTTCCTTATATCGGAAACTTTGAGGCTCTGTATGGTTTGGCGGATCGACTTCGTTGGCTAGTTACTGTGACATTGTCGATTGGAAAAGGATGTAAACTATTTAGTTCAAAATCTTTTAAATGTTTAGTAAATAACTGCTTTTTATTGTGGTAAATGAAAAATGAATACATATTTATGTATTTCTAATTTCAGAATTTAAACCATAATATTATATGCTTATATATCCATGCAAAGCAATGAAATGTTTTTGCTAAGTATCTTATTAATAAGAGTTAAATAGTAATTAAAAAAATATTATATTTAAGAGATGACAAATTCAAAACTGCTTAATCTTTTAAGTTTTTTCAATTTAATTCAGTTCAAAAAGTTATTTTTAATACTGTGACATATCTACTAAATACTACGTGAATATCTATCTAAAAATTAATATTTTGAATTAAATTGTTACAATTTTAAAAAATTAATCATTCAAACAAAAATTAAAACACTTTAAAATTAATTATCCATGTATTTAGAACAACATACCTACCATGTATAAAGTTATTAAGTTTTAGCCATCCAAAAGTAACTTGCAATGGTATTATAACTTTGCAAGACAATGATTCCTTTTAAATTCAAAATATTCTTATTAGAAAATATTATATCCATATTAGGCAGAATATCATATCTTAAAAACCTTTATATGTATTATTATTAAAGTAAAAATTTGGCTAGGATCTCTATTAACAAATTAACAGGCTCCCAAAATATATATACTGTACAAAGAACTGATACTACAAGCAATTTGTACCACATTACACCAGCAAACACTATTCCTCTTTAGTATCTCATGAATGATGCAACCTCAGCAGCGCTTGATGAAACATGTCAACGAATTGGTCATCCTATCAGAACAGTGAGTGACATGACAATGTCAGTACAAACGGCATCGGTAATTACTAATCAACACCAAGCAATTGCATAAGGATCACAGCGCCTAGCACCTAGGCAGCAAAGCAAATTTGCACTACTAGCAGAACTACAGACGATTACGTACAAATTCATGCAACTACACCTGTAACATTAGGTAAGGGAAGCAAGGGCATTTTTAAAGTGCAAAGATATTTGTAAAGAAGCGAATGGGTTATTAAGAAGATATTTAAAACAAACATGCATGAAGAATCCGTTGTGGGGAATGAAATAAACATAGTTAAGTTGCATGTCTAAATTACAATTTCGAAAAGCACAAATCTCAATTGTAGACGAGAACAGTTCAAAGGACCACAACTATCTCGATTAGGCATCCTTGAGAAATTTTCTAGATTGTACCTCATACTTCAGAACATAGTAATCCCCATATGAGGTTCGTAACATGTAACACATTGATGACAATTTCTATATCTTCTTCAACGTAAGATTTCATGTTAGGACACATAGGATGTGGCAACTACATAAAAAAAACGAAGATAATATTTCCTAACATTAGAATATGTACCTAGCAAAAGAGCAACTATCCAACACATAGCATATTGTCAATCATAAAGATACCACAAAAGATCAATGCATAAGATAAGGCAAGGTTCACACTTCAGGGATTAACACCATAGCACCTCAGAAACAGTAGAAGAACAGCTTACCTGTACAAGCATTGAAAGTGCATCACGGACTTTTTCTCTAGTAATCAATGGTTGAGAAGTAGCGGTAGGAGTCAGAGAAGTTGGTGGGTTGGGAGGCGGAAAGGGTTGAAGCATTGGAGAGCCATATGGACGTTGCAGATTTAAAAGAGGATGAAGAGCAGGAGCAGAAGTAGGAGCAGGAACAGGAGGTAGAGTTGAAGAGACAAGGGGTACCAGCGACGGAGATGAAGATGGGGGAGCAAAAAATGTAGAGGGTTTCACAAGATTAGTTATCCGATTGCCACCTGTTATTGGATCATGACTGTTGTGCATGGCCATTGTAGCGTTTAGTGACAAAGAAAGTGCTGGTGCTTGTGCTGAAGGTGCAGTGGAAGCAACAGCTTGTATGTGGGAGGACAATGGAACAGAGGGCTGTCTTGAAATTGCTACATTAGGTGCACTACTTCCAACATTCAAAGCCATCTGCATCAATATATTGATGAATTCAGCCAAGAACACACTTTTAGGACCATAAAAGGCCAAATATGCACAGAATGAAACCAAACAAAAATGTCATTAACCACCATCTATGCTCATATCTTGGAACATCTACAAATTCTCTCACCATGAATTGGTAGACAGCGTTACTACACGGAAATACTAGCAACTATAGTTTTCCAATTACTCATCCGTAATCGGATATCACAGGGAACACAAGGATGCTGATAATAGACCCGAAAATCTTGAGTTCTTCTTAACCTCATTTCATCACATTCTATCATTCCTTTCTATTGGTTATAGAACTATACAAACTGCTTATATTATATTAATCACAGTTGACAGCCTTTTGTTTAGATACATCACTTGGATAAGGATATTTCATTATAATCTATGATACAAGATAACAGTTTCCCACATCAATAATGAATACATAATTGCTGTAAATTGACAAGTATCAGAACTTACAATTAGTGTCAGTTTAATTACAAGAATAAGAGGTCAAGAGCACTTACATTAAAGTAGTTCTCAAATGAAGAATCCTCATGAACATCAGTGGCTGCAGAAGCAGTTGGTGATGGCTCCAAGGGACCTTCAATGACAGATATGCTTGGGACAGCCTCAAGCTCTTCAAACTCACTACAGCAGTTCACAATTTAAGAAAATACGTTATAGAAGTAGAGACGGTAACACTGAACATTTTAAAATTGCATTAAGTAAAAAACTTTGAGCATCAATTAAGATAAATCTTCAGCAAGTTGGATGACGCAATTGGTTTAATAATTGTCAACTCCAGAGAAACAAACGAGTCATCATTCGGCATATTACTTGAAATAAAAATAAGAATCTCATTTCCCAATTCTTTAAACCACATATGCATCTCAATTTTTGGCAACTTGCTTCTGATTCCATGATGATAACCAATGAGTTAAGCTTCTTTCAGTGACAGATACATTTCAAGGCAGAAAACAAGTTAGTAAATATGTAGTTTAAAGGAAGTCCATAGAATGAGGTGATCTGGAGGTAGTAAACAGCTTCTGAGGTTGAATGTGAAACAAGTTTGCATTTTATATGTAGAAAGGAATTACCTTCCAACTGACATCACATTAGTTAGGTATAATGTCATTAAATTACCTCTTGCTGGATGATACCTTTGCCTTGGGGGGAATCTTTGAGTATGCATTAAGAATCCTGTAAATAAGAAGACATTATTTCACCCAAGTAGTATCCGTGCCATATTGCAAATACTAAAAAATCTCCAACTTCACATGCAGACACACTTATGCTCATAATAGATCCTATTTCCTCTACCGTTCTGTCCCTCTAACAAGGTCATATATTATAAAATACAGCTAGATTCGATAAAATCGTAAGATGAAATTGATCTTCACAGGAGAGAGTGACACTTTATATTTTTTTATTTTTTTGACTATGATGATTTCAGACTGAACTTTATGCAATGTACCAGAAAACACAATTTTCTTATATTATGTTGTTCATAGGGAATTCCTTCAATTATGCCATTCACTATTAGCTTTAAAAACCTCTCTTACATTTTAATACCCACTATGCCAGGTGTGCATTCTTAACTCTATCATATTAGTGTCTGTTATTTTTCTCTTTATTTGCAGTCACAATGCAACTTACAACCTTCATGACCAAAATCTAATCTACTCAATTATCATACTAGCAGCATCCATATAGCATGCAGTACGAGTTTACATATTTTAAAAGTAAGAATATACACCTAATTCCAACTAAATATGTTCAAGGAGTAGAAAAATACCGGCTAAAGAGGTTGGCAACTTCCTCACATTCACGTGTATTGTAAAACCAAATGCCATTAACTTCCTGGGCCGCATTCCGATACAACAGATATGGAACTTGAACTTCATATTCAAAATCTCCCAGTAGATTCTCCACTAGATTTTCTGTTTTGACATGAACGATTGAAGAAATTTGTAGTTAACACCAAGAAGTAGAAAACATTAATTTCAATGACCGAAATTTTTGGGAAATAATTGATGGCAGTCTTTCTTTTGTCCACTAAAACCTTAACAGCTGCCCACCTATAGTCAAATTTACATTCACTCTAGAAGAGAAGAAGAATAAGTGGACGGTGACTCTGACCTATACAAGAATGCTTTATAAACCTTGTTTAAGAACGGCCAACAATAAATGATATAGATATTAATATTCTGAATAAATGCGTGGGCTCCACAACAAGGTAACTAATATTCAAAAAATCCAAACCTGTATTCCGCCTATTCATCACAATAAACTGAAATCGGGGTTGTGTATTCCTTCAACAATCACACAAACAGAAAAATGAATTAGTTAGTGGAACTTCAACATAACAAATGTAACCAAACCCTCAATAGTTTTTGGTAAAAGTTCAAAGGAACACACGAAAACCAACACAGAAGTACCTCTTAACCACAAAGAGAGATCCTTCCACATCCTTTCTACTCTACAATATTAAGAAGAATCTATGAAGTCAATCAAATAAATTAAGGAAAAGAACGCCAAAGATTGACATAAATGGGTGATGATATAACAAAAAGATTACAAATTGCTCAGCTCTTCTGAGTACCACCTTAACCCCAGAAAGCTCTTAAACTTTGTTTCACCTAGCCACATTACATTACACAGTCACAATCCAAACACTCAAAAAGCAACATACCCACTGATTGCTCTCGATGTTAAACTCGTAGAAAGTGACATGCGCGGCGGTGATGAGAATCTCCTCGATGAAGGGATCGATTCTCTGAAGCACGGTGAGATTGAGCATCTTAGTGCCCTGTTGGTCGAGATTGGGCATCAGTTTAGCCGTGTGAGACATTGGATCTTCAAATTCAGAAACCGTAAACCCTAGAAAAGTTCACCGAG
This sequence comes from Erythroxylum ulei, assembly GCA_027564395.1. Lineage (NCBI taxonomy): Eukaryota > Viridiplantae > Streptophyta > Magnoliopsida > Malpighiales > Erythroxylaceae > Erythroxylum > Erythroxylum ulei. The sequence continues at coordinate 1,915,283 of JANITX010000006.1, forward strand.
ATTTTGCTGTCAATGAGGGCCTAAGGCTAAGCTACCAAGACTGAGAAATAAACACTTTGAGCTACTTAAGTGGAATGACGAAAACAGCTTCCAATTGTTTACTTCTGTTGATCAGCTGGTATTGTGGGACCCTTGTTTTTGTTAATTCATTTGGTGCAGGAGTGCGAACTAAGCTACTTGTACGTTAAGGCATTCTCACAACGAAATAACAAGTTGTTACAACTGTTGATTCAAGACAAGGGGAGGCTTAAGGTGTTTAGTGTTAATTAATTATGTTGTATTTTTTTTACTTTGATGGAAGTTGTTGAACTTTGACTTTGATTGCCCAATTTCAATCTCATATCGGAAACAATGTTATGATTATCGTACCGGGCTCGGTATCGAATTAAGCTCTGGAACGAAACTGTACTGGTATCGGTTGGTACCGAGTACCGTTTCGAATTTTTTTTAAAATTTATGAAATAGTTCTTAAAATTTTTAAAAATTGTAAAATAGTTCATATTGGTATATTATACAGTTGTACTATATACTTTACTAGTTTACTGTTTACATCAGCCATACTTTCAAAAATCATAATAATAAATAATAATGACAATTAATATGAAATAACAATAGTTTTTAAATATTTTTACATATAAATAATAACCACAATTAATATAAATAGAGACAATTATCATCATATAATTATAAAATTAAAAATAATACAAAGTATTTAAAATATTACAATAATACAATTTTTTTTTTTAAATTTATAAAATTGTCTCTGAATTTTTTTAAAAATTACAAAACAGTACATTGTCATATTGTAAAGCTGTAGATTATTTAATTTAGT
>JANITX010000006.1:1938070-1949831 GCA_027564395.1 Erythroxylum ulei
CTCACCCAAAATTGCAATTATTTTTCAGGACTCAGAAGAATACCCCGTTAGGCCAACGGGAGTAGACTTGCAGGATTTAAGTGAAGGCTAGAGGTCGGGATCAGTTCGCGTCTGCATTGCATGTTTTTATTTATATAATGAATTGTATATTTTTTTTTTGAAAGTATTTGGAAAAAAGGGCCCAATTGGCTATAATGTGTATAATGAGATTGTTTATAAATAAATGAGGGCCCAATTTGGGTTATTTGACTTCCGCATATATGGTTTTGTGATTAAGAAAAAACCGCTTTCTGATCGATTTAGTGCTTTGGCACGCCACCCTCACGGGGCACGGACTCAGATATCACCGTCGATGTCGGGTTCGGGTCCTTGCGGGAGTGGGGTGTTACAATCTTAGTAAGTTAAAAATGACATAACCTAATAAGAAGAGCTTACTGAAGGGTGTTAAACATTGAAAAGGTAGGCTTCTATAAGTTTCATATGCTTAGTAAAAAGTATAAGGCACTACAAGAAAAATGTGGAGTAATGACAGAAAATTAGCAATAGAAATGAAACCGTTAGACATTAGCAATGGAAAGCTTACTTCCGTTGCTAAAGTTGATTAATTTAGCGATGGTAGAAATATACGCCGCTAAATATGGAGGGAAATGGTGGTGGCAAAATTTGTATCGGAATTAGCGACGAAAAAACTCGTCCATCGGCATAACTACAGGAAAAATATGAACTTGCGACGGGGAATTACCAACGGTAAAGATACCAACGGATTTTTATATATGTCAGTAATATTGTCGTGGAAAAGGAAAACATTTAGCAACGAAAATATTGGACGTCGGTAAAAGTTTCGTCTACCCGAATGTTAGCGATTGTAACAAAACGACATCGCTTTTGATTGGGATAAAAAATGACGTCGTTTTGTTTCAGCAGGGAGCATGTTCTTGCGTTCGAAAATGACGTCGTTTGGAACAAAGACGACGCTGTATAGTTGAAATCCAAAAGACATCATCTTGGTTCCAAACAAATGCTTTCATAAACCAAACGACGTCGTTTTGGTTAACTAAAGAATGTTCTTTACGTCAAAACCAAACGACGTAGTTTTGGTCAACTGAAGAACGTTATTTAAAACCAAGCAAAACAACGTCGTTTGGTTTTGAACGTTATTTAAAACCGAACAAAACGACATCGTTTGGTTTTCTTGAGTGGTTTCAACCATTAGATCAGTGGAAGCAGCAACGTTCTATAGTCATCTCACGACATCATTTATGGGAAGCTTCTACAAGAAGACAATCTACTCATTGCTTCTTTATCCTCCATCATCCATATCGAGAAACACATACTAGTGTCCTTTACATTGAACATCGTGTCCTTTAAACTGAACATCGTGTCTATCTTTATCATACATCATTATATTGGCCACGGTAATAAGACAATGTGCTTCAATCTCTTAGAGATTTTCTAAAAAAGATAAATCATTTTCCTGACACACCAATCATCTCCACCTTATTGAACCTTATCCCGTTGAATTTATTCCTGGTGAGCTAGAAGCACCAGAAGTTGATATACCAGGTTCTAATAGTCCTCAGTATGATACAACAGAAATAGTCTCAGACCTTATAGGACCTTCTCAACCTCATGACTCAATCTTTTAGGATGCTCAAGACCCTAATGATGATAATTACAATCCTGATGAAGAGTTAAATTACTTCCTGCACATATATGTGAGCTTTGTCCCAGTAAGCAACAAAAGACTTCTCCAAGTTATTCTAATAGTTCAAGTGATCCAGACTTCCCATTAAATTTGCAATCGTGGAATGAACCAATACATGGAAAATAATACATTGGATTATATGGAACTCGTCTTTTTAGATGTTTGCTTTACTTTTGAGTCTTTTAATAAAAGAGAATCTTTGTCGCTTACAAATCACTATACAAGATTCCTTCTTATTATCATACTGTTTGCTTTTTAGAAAATTGTTTGCCTTTTCAAAGTAGCTTTGTTAAAGGTGTGATGATTGTACTTAAAGTTACTTTCTTTTTTAAAGTTGTAATGAGTATGTCTCTTAGGAGTTTTACTTTCCTAACCTTTGCTTCGCCCATACAAGCAAGATTACTCTTCATTTGTAAGCAGGTTGTAAGTAGACTAGAGTTATGATTTGATTTCAATGAAACCTTGTTTGAGTGTTTTCTATTATCTCTAAGTTCTCCCTCTCCTGAAAGCTTAAGTCTTGAGTGATGTTATTATCTGTCATTAAACAGAGATAAGTATGCTCTACACTTATCTCTTCTGAGGATCTTGTGTAACAGAAAGTCTAAGACAGTCTAGGACTGCTTATAAAACAATTCTGCTGTAAGATTAGAGTTTAACAGGAAAAGAGTGAAGGTGTTGCTGCGAATATTGTTTCAAAAAGGGAAAGAGAGTTGTGAAGAGTGTAAGGTTCCTAAGAGGAAAGATGAGAGTTGTGTGCCCGTGGAGAAGGGCTTTGTTTTCTGGTCCATCATACTTGGAACTTACCAATAGTCACAAGAATTAGCCTCCAATCCAACTTTGGTTAGTCGATGGTCTTGTCTAAAGAGTTGTTTTAGCCAGTTTGGTTGTCATACTTCCCTGTGTGCCCTTCGGGGTCCCCCGGTTTGGTATTTGGAATGGTTTTAACCATTGTCCAAATGGTGTATTGATATGTCTCAAAATTTAACTCATAATCACCTCTGGGACACTTCTTTAGATGATCACAAAGCTTATGCTATCTACTAGGTACTGAAATTTCTGAGGACTAAAGAACATCAGCGTCAGGCACTGGGCATTGAATTATTTAATGAGAAGTTAGTTTAATCTTGTTCATGCAAAAGTTTTTTTTTAAATTTTTTCTAGGATATACTATTAGAAATATGCGCCATATACCCTTTATTATGTGTCAATAATTATTTTGCAAGACTTGAAATTGAAAAAGATAGGCCATGTACTTCTTTACTAGTGAACCTCAAAATTCAACAGTGGCAAAAAATCTTGAAAGATGATAGAACCAATGATTATTTTATGTTTAACATTGGAGGGCCAACTCAGGCATTAGATGTCGAGCACCCAACGGTAGCCCACCCAAAAAAATTGTAATTTCAATGCTGAACACTAAAATATAAACATTGAGAGTTAAGTGGGCAGCACAGAACACTTAAGTTTATGCTCTTTTAAGGCCAAAAAATGTTTGTAATTAGGAATTAAAGTATGATGGATTTCTTAATTACCAAAGTGGTCAAACAATATGTTATTCAATTTCAAATATTATGTTTAAATTTCAATTACTCTTAATTTGATGCTAATTAATTGTATATTATGAGTAAATTAAAGATCATTTCTTTAGAATGTTTAAAATCATCTAAAGGTGGTTTGTTTATTTTATACTTAATGAGCATAAATGTAGGTAATGCATATACAAAATTAATTGTATTTAGATATCTAAAGATAGTACATATTTCTAGTTAGTGTACGTGTAATTACCAAATTTTGTATAAATTTAACATCGTTATGTGTTTTATAGTATGTTAATAGATTGACTAAAGGTGAACATTAATATACAGTTTCTGAGGTTTTTTTTCTAAATTTGTGTAGCATGACATTATATGACGTAAAGAATTATTGTTAAGTTTTATTTTCTTGTAGCAGCTATTATTATGCACCTAAATCTCTTATCTATTATAGTGTTTAATAAATTGAACTTTGAATATAGTGAACAAATCCAATTCTACATTGACTTGGATTTGGCACTTAAAACTGAGAAACCAACTGCTCTGAATGTTTTAGGCATTGATAAGAAGAAAGTCTATTTTAATAACTAAAAAAGGTCAAAAAAATTTGAGTCTGATGTATATGAATAATTGCTAGCAATATTAAGTTTGCTCTTCCCAAAACTAAGAGCACTTAGGAATTTCTTTTATTTGTGAAAGAGTGGTCCCAGACTATTAACATGTCTCTTTCTAGGACTCTTATAGGTATATTGGCCACCATAAAATTTGATGGGCCATCAACTATAGATAAACACATCATTGAGATGACAATCATTACAACAAGACTCAAGTCTCTGGGGATAGAAGTGGATGAGAACTTCCTTGTGTAGTTCATCTCAAACTCTTTACCATCTCAGTGTGATCCTTACAAATGAACTATAACACCTCAAGGTTAAGTGGAATGTGTATGAGTTGCATAGTATGTTGGTTAAGGAAGAGACTAGAATCAAAAACCAAGGAAGCCACTTTATTAATTATGTCAAGAATCAAGAACTAGTAAGAAAGGTCGAAAGAAGCATAATGACCACGTGTCATTACGCTAGTCAAAATAAAATAACTAGACCTATTACTATAGCAGTGGTGAGTCTAGGTCGATCTCACAACTTCCACTTAAGCATAGGAAACTCTATGATAAGAGTATATGGGTGATAAGAAGGTAATTGTCGTAAAACTACAAACTCTTCGCCGTGATTTTGAAACATTGGCAATGCAAGAAAAAGAATATTTACAAGAGTTTTTATCTAGAGTATCTGGGGTTGTTAATCATATGAAGTCGTATGGTGAAAATATTAGCAATGAAATTGTTGTGAGTAAAGTTTTGAGGAGTTTAACTAAAAAATTTATTCATGTCGTTGCTGCAATTGAAGAGTCTAAAGACTTATCTAATTATACTTTTGATGAGTTCTTTACTAGCCCATGAAGTTAGGCTTAGTAGATCCTATGAAAAAGGCGAAGAGAAGGCATTTCAGGTGAAAGGAGAGTCTTCCTACAAGGGGAAGGTAGAAAATTTAGGAGGTCAAGGACAAGGCAGAGGTGGCTATCGTGGTTGTGGCCACGGTCATGGTAGAGGACGAAATCAATCTGCTGGTGAGCAACAACAGTTCAGGAGTAATATTCAATGTTGTTACTGCAAAAAATATGGGCACAAAGAAGTTGATTGTTGGACTAAACAGAAGGATGAACAAAAACATGCCAACTTCACCGAGTAGCCTTTAGAGGATAGTAACTAGTTTATGGCTCATTCAACTATAGACGGTAAATTAAATGATGTGTGGTTTATAGATAGTGGTTGCTCTAATCATATGTTAGGCGTGAAGTCATTGTTCAAAGAGCTTGATGAGTCGCAAAAATCAGAATTTCAGCTAGGAAATAACCAGTCAATTAAAGCCGAAGGTAGAGGTATTGTTGCTATCAAAACTTCACATGGTAATGTAAAACTTCTCCATGATGTGTAGTATGTTCCTTATCTAGCCCATAATCTATTGAGTGTTGGAAAATTGATGAGTGCTAGATATTCAGTTATATTTGACGATGATTTCTGTAGCATCCATGATAAAAAATCAGGTCAAAAGATTGTTGGTGTTCAACTGACTCTAATTAGAATGTTTCCACTTGATGTGTTAGTTAATGATGAAAGTAGTGCATTGGTTGTTAAAGGAAGTACTTAAGCTAATATGTGGCATTTGTGGTATGGTCATTTAAATGTAAAAGGGTTACAACTATTAGGCAATAAAAACATGGTTATTGTTTTGCTTAAAACTGATACTCTTGACTTTTGTGAAGGATATGTGTATAGAAAACAAAGTAGATCATCATTTCTTGTAGGCAAGGCTTGGGGAGCCTCTACTTGTCTTGAGTTAATACATGCTAATTTATGTAGTCCGATAAGCAATGAATCCCTAGGAGGCAGTCAATTTTTTTATTTATTAATAATTATAGTTGCATAAATTGGGCGTATTTCTCGAAATCTAAATTAGAAGCATTTGAAAATTTCAAGAAATTTAAGTCTTTTGTGGAAATGCAAAGTGGATATCAGATTAAGAATCTTCGAACAGATAGAGGTGGAGAGTTTATGTCAGAAGAATTAAATATCTTTTGGATGCGAACGACATTCGTAGAGAGCTTATAGCACCATACACTCCGAAACAAAATGGAATGGTAAAACGAAAGAATCACACTATTATTAAGATGGGTAGAACCTAATGATTGCAAGAGGCATTCCAAAGAAATTTTGGGCAGAGGAAGTAGCTACAACAATCTATCTCTTAAATATTTCACCCACTAAGGCGGTCTATAATCAGACTCCATATGAAGCTTGGAAAGGTAACAAGCCCAAGGTAAGCCACTTACGAATTTTTGGATGTATAGCTTATGCTTTGCTAAATTCATAATCATGACATAAACTCGATGAAAAATATAAAAAAGTGTATTTTTGTCAGGTACAGTACTCAATCCAAAGCTTATAAGCTATATAATCCTGTAAGTGGCAAAGTTTTGATTAGCAGGAATGGTGTGTTCAATGAAGATGCAAGTTGGGATTTCACCTCAGAGAAGATTAATTCTGAAATTCAGTTGTCACATCTTGATGAGGTTATAGCAGCAGATTCCACACCAAGCTCCTCTCCTTCAATAAATTCTTCTCCAATGATAAGCAATGAAACAATAAAAAACAATACCTCCCTATTGAGTTCAACATCAAGCTCCTCTAGTGAAACAACACTAAGAAAATTTAGATCACTGTGAGAGATTTATGAATCATGTTCATTTGCTTTGTATATGATAGGACCCACTTGTTTTGAAGAAGCAGTTGAAGTAGAAGAATGGCATGATGCAATGGTTGTAGAAATGAGAGCAATCGAGCACAATCAAATATGGGAACTAGTAGATCTAGCAGATGGTAAGAAACCGATTGGTGTTAAGTGGGAGTACAAGCTTAAGTACGATGTTGGCGACAATATACAGAAGTACAAAGCAAGATTTATAGCAAATGGTTATGCACAACATTAAGGTGTTGACTTTGAACAAACTTTTTCACCAGTTGCCTGTTTTGAAACATTAAGAACTCTTTTATCTCTTGATACAAAATTAAATTTTTCAGTTTATCGATTTGATGTGAAATATGCATTTTTAAACGGGGAGTTAGAAGAGGAAGTCTATGTTTCTCAACCCAAAGGATTTGTGGTTACTAAAAATAAGAACAAAGTCTATAGGCTTAAAAAAGCTCTTTATGGCATGAAACAAGCACCCCAAGCATGGTACAAAAGAATTGATTCATTTTTTTCTACATAATGGATTTGAGAGGAGTGAACGTGAGCCAATAATATATTTAAAGAAGCATGATAAAGATTTTCTAATTGTATGCATTTATGTTGATGACATGATTTATATGGGATCCTTTGAAACCTTGGTTGCTGAATTCAAATCATGCATGATGAAAGAGTTTGAAATGATAGATTTGGGTGTGTTGAGATATTTTCTTTGATTAGAAGTGAAACAGGTGGAAGATGGTACTTTTCTTTTGCAAATAAGGTATGCAAGTAATCTTTTGTTCAAATTTGGGATGCACAATTGCAAAGTGGCCGAAACACTGATGAATGTTAATGAAAAATTACAACTTGAAGATGGTACAAATACTGTTGATCCAATTCTCTATAGAAGTTTAATTGGAGGCTTAAATTATCTAACATATACTTATCTAGATATTATGTTTTCTGTAAGTGTGTTGTCCAAGTACATGCATAGTCCTACTAAACAACACTTTGGAGCTGCTAAAAGGGTACTACGTTATATCGCCGGAAATGTTGATTTCGGGATATAGTATTCCAAATATGCAAATTTTAGCTTGATTGGATATAGTGACAGCGATTGGGTAGGATGTCTCGATGATCGAAGGAGTACATCAGGTAATGTTTTCAGCTTGGGATATGGAGCAATTACTTGGAGTTCAAAGAAACAGGATGTTGTTGCATTAGCTTCATCAGAAGCGGAGTATATTGCTATAACTTTTGCAGCTTGTCAAGCCATGTGGTTACGAAAATTATTGGCTGATATTCTCCATGAACAAGCGGGTGCGACAAAAATATTTTGTGACAACGAAGTCATTATTGCAATGACAAAAAATCTAGATTTCCATAACATAACAAAGCATATTGACATCCGTTATCATTTTGTTTGCAATCTTACAGCAAAAGGAGACATAATGTTGAAGTTCTGCGGCATAAATAACCAAGTAGCTGATATTTTCACCAAAGCTCTCTCTCAAGTTAAACATACTTATTTTTAACAAAAAATTGGAGTTAGTAATTTTGAAGCAAGGGCGAGTGTTGAATAGTGCTTCAAAATTAGTGGGATATGTTTTATGTTAATGGCCCCATGTCCCCTATTTTATGCAGACGTTATGTTCTCTGTTTCCTACTAAGTTTTAGCCCACATCTTTGTTTTTTTCCCCACTTCTCCACTTGTCGTTTAATGCCTTATTATTAGCTTTTATTGGCTAATTGTAAGCTTATATATAGGCCTGATCTGTCTCTGACTAGGACGTAGAAAAAGTCCATTGCCAAGGTTGTCTTATTTCCATTTTTGGCTTCCGTCTCTTCCGTCTCTTTTCTATTCTGTCTTATTGTCTGTATTTTCCCCAACATTATGTGATATTTTCTAGAGAAAACATATAATTTAGAACTAGGTTCTGATATCACATGTAAGCATAATTTATTACATAAACATGATCACAATAATTCTTTAACCCATATTTGAAAATTCTGTATTTACATTCGTTTCTCTTCTCTTTCTCGCAATAATTTTGCTTCTTGATGGTGAAAATATACAGAAGTGTATAGAGGACCAGTTTCAAATTAAATAAAGATATCTCTAAATCGTTACCATCAAACGGTAAGTTTAAAAATAAAATCTTATCTTATTTAATCAACATTATCTTACCTCATCAAATTGACCAGTCATAATTTAGCATTTAATATTATTAAAATCATAATTATTTAATGAGCCACATATAATATATATTGGTTTTACACAACACTATTGCTTTTGAGGCTTACTAATAATAGAGAACTATTGATTTTTTTAATGCCCTACTTGTCTTGTTCCCATGGTTTATACTCGTCTACTATTGAATCCTGCAATGGTGATCAATTAGGCTTGTTAATAGCTCTTTTACTCATCTTGGGGGAGCCTAATGCCAGGAGGAGGAGACGCTAATCGATATTTTATTACACTAACAACTTATGATTGTTTTTTATAAAGTTTCGTTGGAAGGATATGTTGGAACCCCACCCTGGTGAGACACGTGTCCGACGTCCTACGTCCTACGTGACACCTGGACGCGCAACCCACGAGGGAAGGATTCCTCACCACAGAAGAAACTCAAATCGAACTTCGTTCATTTACTCCCGAACGGATCTTGACAAATTTACCCTAATCTTCCTCAATGAAAATGATCTACTTCAGGCCCGCAATTAAAATCCAATTTCTAAGATAAAAGGAAACTTCATGACTCTAGATTAATTTGAATCGAAAATCTCCTCAATCGGATCTCTATAGATCGAGAAATCGCCCAACTACGAAAATATATGCAATATCTCTACACAATTGACTCTCTTTGATTTAAACCGTAATTCTCAACTCAAACCTAAAAATTTTAAATTTGCATAAAAGGGGTAGAAAATTTGTTTAGAAAACCAATGCTTCGAAAACCGAGTCAAACGGAGGTCAAACGAAAAAGTTATAAGCGAAAGAGTGAGCTTTATTGTTTTAAAATACAGAAATTCAAAAACTCATAACTTTTTACCTAGAACTCTAAATTTTTCAAACTTGGTGTCAAAAGAAAGTTGAAAGAAAACTCTAAAACTTTCAAGAAGGATTTAAAACCTAATTCGGCCATTAAGGGGTTCCAAAGTTGCTCCAAAGTTGCTTCTCAATTGGGACCAATTGGAAATTTTCCTAAACAAGAACAAAAGTTTGGAAAATCATATCTTTTGATACAATAGTAAAAAAATGTCACAGTTTACCTGTATGGAAAGATAAAAAGATTCTTTACAACTTTCATGAAAGAAGAAAAAGTCAATTCAATCATTAAAAGGGGTAAAAACTTGTTCAAAGCTGCTGCCTAGAATGACTAATGGAATAGTACCAATGAACAGTACCTGAATTGTTCCAAACTTCATAAATTCTTATTCCTAACTCCAAATATTTCATATTATACATCCATGGAAAGATAAAAAGATGATCTACATTTTCTATGAAGGATACAAAAGCCAAAACTGGCTCCAAAGGGGTGAAAAAACCTGCAAAAGCTTCTGCCCAAATTTGCCAAATGAACAGTAACTGAACTAGGTCTAACCCCCATAAGTTTTTACTCCTAACTCCAAGCAATGCATATTATACCTCTATGGAAAGATATAAACATATGCTACAAATGTCAAGAAGACCTCCTGATCCAATTCAAGCTTTAAGAGGGTCTAAAACCTAATCAAAGTTTCTGTCAATTTTTGCAAAAATTTTGACAACACCACCTTTAAAAATTCAACTAACTAATCTTCAATTTTCTCATCCAAACTTCATATACTTGCACAAAACCACTTAAATCTCCAATATGCTCAATCATCCAACTACTAACCAATCCAAATAATCTCAAAAATCAACTCAAAATGGCAGCAACTTCAAATTCTCTTTTTGTCAATTTAAAACATACAATACTACATTTTTATGAAACATACACAAGATACATTTCAAATTCAAATCTTTTACATTTACATGAAAACATAGTTCATACAAAGCTTTAGAGGGCATTTTAGCCCTAATACAATAAAAGTATCCAAAAGTTACATTACAAAGTACAATTACATAAACATCCTTTTGTGCTAAAAGGCATCTAAAGCTTTGTTTTCTACAATATGATTCCAAAAGCAAAAAGCATCGGAGTAATGCCTCAATCCTGATGCGGTAACTCGGTTTCTCGCTCGTCGCCTGTGGAGGGGAAAAAGGGGTGAGCTCGACGGCTCAGTGGATAACAATTTATTAATTAAGAAACAAGCAAAAACATTCATATTTCATTCATTTAATTACATTAACCTAAGCAAATAAAACCCCCAAATTATTCCAACCAACAAAAAAAAATTAACAAACTAAACCTCAAAATAATTTAAACAAACCTATTTAATAAAGAAAAGAAATCAGGGCCCAACAAAAAAGTTATGGCCAAAAGAGTGGAGAGAGGTCTGTCGGCCAAAACTGAACGAAAATTAGTCGAGCGGTGCCCCCACGCGAGGTGCTAGGTCGCTCGGCCGCGCACCCGAGCGGGGCGAGCGGGGCGCTCGGCCGCACTATCTGACCTTCTAACTTCTAACATTCATAACTTTTGACTCCGAACACTAAATTTTACAAACTTAGTACCGATGGAAAGATAAAAGACAGCTCTACCATTTTCATGAAGGACTCAAAAGCAAGTTCGGTCTCTAAAGGGGTCAAAAATTCACTCCAAGTTGACCGATCGACAAGCTCCTCACAAACAGTACCAAAACCTTTAAACATCATAACCTTTGACCCAGAACTCCAAATTTTACAAACTTGGTGTCTATGGAAAGGTAAAAGACCGTTATACAACTTTCATGAAGAGCTCAAAAACCATAACGACCTCTAAAGTGGTCAAAAAGTCCACACAAATTGACTGGTTAGCAACTTCAGCCTAAACAACATCAGAATGTCCAAACCTTATAACTTTTCACTCCCTTGTCCAAAAATTCCATACTTTATATCAAGGGAAAGATAAAAACAAGATCTACAATTTTCATGAAGAACTTACAAACCAATTCAACCTCAAAAGGGGTCAAAACTTCATTTCAAGCTGGCTGTCCAAGAAAGTCATCCTAAACAGTGACACAACTTCCAAAAATCATAACTTCCTATTCCATTGTCCAAAAATTTCATACTTTATATCAATGAAAAGATAAAAACAAGCTCCACAATTCTCATG
>JANITX010000006.1:1956474-1967689 GCA_027564395.1 Erythroxylum ulei
TTTGTCAGGATTTTTGTTGCGCTATAGATACGAACAGCTTTAGCGCCTCCTGGTACTTATGCATGCTCACAACCTCAAGTGCTCTTAATTGCTCATTTTAGGGCTCAAGTTAGCATCTCTTCTATAGTTCAGCCAACTCACTACCCCAATCGTGAATGTTTCGAGTACGAAGCTTACCAAACTACTTAATCACTCGTTTAGCCAACCTCAACTTCTGCATCAGTTGAAATGTTGTGTACCCCTGAACTTCAGTCCGCCAAACCTGCGCAAGCATGTCCATAAAACCCTCCACCTGAAGCAAGCCATTAAAAAATCTAAACAGAGCCCCAGACCGATGTGCAACACTAGGATGCTAGATAATTATCGGAGTGTAATCAGAAAAACCAGGTTCGCCAAACACAGTCGAGTCATCCGAAAACGTACTGAGCCAGTGCTGATTGACCAAAGCCTGATCCAGCATTTTCTGAATGAACAAATTCCCTTTTTGTTTATTCTCCCATATGTACCACCTTCCACTACCTCTGAGGTCAACAAGATCGGTTTGCATAAATAATTGCTGAAGCTCTCTACCTGCTCCACCGTGAAAAGTCACTCTACCCTCAACCTCATTCGGATTGTGGCAACAGTTGAAATCCCCTACTACCAGCCACGACACTTGTAGTCCAGCCTGGAATTCCCTTAGCTCACTCCATAAAGCAGATCTTTGAAATGCAAAATTAAAGGCATAGACTAATGTGACCAAAACTAGGCCCTTTCCGAATATCTTACACTCCATATGTATGAACTGGTCACCCATCTTGAGTACTTGCACTTCCACTTTATTCTCATTATACCAGCACAAAATCCTCCCATTATAGTTATGAGCATGATTAGAGATGTAACTCCAATGAGTCCCCAAAAAAGCTAAATCCCTTCGATCTAAGGTGACTTTTTATTTTAGTTTCAAGAAGTCCTACCAAAATAGGGTGAGTGTCCGCTACTAGCTGCTTAACCATCAACTTCTTTAGGGGGTCATTCAACCCCCTCGTATTCCAAACGAGAAACATCATGTTAAAAAGGACACTCTAGGGACATCACCCCTTTGTGTTTTTTCTTCTTCGCTTTTTCCTAGCAATTGTTCTCTTAACAGTCTCACCTGAAGGTTGAGTGAGCTCCCTCGGCTTAATCTCCAATCCATTCTCATTCCCAACACTTGTGCTAGTTTCTGCTACCACCGAAGTGGCCTCACCCAATTGTTGCGTTTCATCCTCCGTCCATGTCCCAAATGCGCAACTAACCGGTCCCTCACCTTCTGCCAATGTAGACTGAGTTCTAGGAGGAGGAGAGCTACTAGCCAACCCAATATCCCCCTATTCACCCCCAGCCTCAATTCCTTCACTGCTCAAACCTACACCTTCCTGATGCATATCATTTTCAATCGCAACTGAACGGCGCCGAAGTGGATGCCTACTGCGCTCTAGATCACCATCGCTAGACAACTCACATCTAGTAATTGTTCCAACGCTCTGATCAGCCCTCCCTTCAGCCATCAATTCCTCAATACCCTGAACCTAACAATTACTCCCCTAAACACTCTATCGAACCTGCCCCTCCTTATTACTTGCTTCCTGTAACAGATCATCGTGCCAACCGGATTGAAAAACTCTCCCCGTAGCAACCTACTGCTTACTTACCACGTTGGGCTTCCACGAATAAGTCACCGAGATACGATCACAAATAAGCTTCCCATTTTTGCCAAGTCTTTTAATAGACAAACTATCAGGCATCACAACATCCTTTGGAACCTCGATACATATCTTGGCATTGCCTATTCGATCCATAGCAGCGGTCTGTGCATCCATGCAAAGGGGTTTGCCTAACCTGCTAGCTAAATGGCTCAAGCCCTCCATCATCCAATATTCCATCGATAAACCATGGAACTGAACCCAAATCGGAATAACATCAATGGCTCCCCTGTCCAAACCCAGACCTGGCCTCCACAGTCAAAGAAACAAGGGTTGATTACCAATATGCTAGGGCCCTAACTCCAGTATCTCCCTAATGTTGGAATTTGGAGAGAACTTGAACAAAACCGACCCATTCTCCGTGAGCATTGCCTCTTCAAAACCCTTCTTACCCCACCTGCCTTGTGCCCATGCATTGACCACCGGGAATGCTAATCTCTTAGACTAGAAGAAGCCCACCAATGAATTGGACCATGCTCGAGCTCTAGCCTTCAACAACTCCACCAAAGGGGACACTATTCCATCCTGAAGAACATGTGGGTAATAGTGAAGTTTGTCAGGATGCTTCGGAATACCTAGTTTGTCGCGCCAAGCACCACCCCCAGCCGTCGACTTCTCTCGGATCTCACCTTCCTCCAACTCGATCGGAGCCTTTGGACTGCCGGCAACCACTGTCTTCGTCAAAGGGGGGAAGGATCCCAGCGACAGAGACGGTTCACCCATGGCAAGGGTGAACGTTTGATGTCCAAAAAGGGACCTTGGAAAAGACGGGAATGTCTCTGGTCAAAGGGCAGGAACGGGTAAACGCGAAAGGTAATTAGGGGTAGAATGGTAAAAGCCAAAAAGGAGCGGGAAGAGGTAGTAAGACAGAAGGCATAGCATTCAAAGAAGAGAGAGAATAGCTTAGATCATACTTTTAAGATGGCTTTTGTGTCATTGTAACAGTTGCTACACAAAACTCACAAGTTGACTAAAACAAGTACACAAGTGTTTTCCTTTTCTATATTAGTTACATTGCAGATACTTAATCATCTGAAGTAAATCCAATCCTGGCAACTTTGAGTTAAATACGAGCGAATGAACCCTCCTTGCTATAGGTACGTTCAAAGCATCAGAAAAATAAGAGGAAAGGCCAAATATGCAAGGAAGAATATATAGAGACAAAAATAAAAGCTTTTACGAGGAAGATCCTGCAGATTGTAGTCGTAGATATCAAGGACGGGTATAACACAATCTATAACTCGCTGTAAGTGCTCCTTTCCTCCATCAAGCTTGTTTTGCAGATAAAAAGAGATCAACTCTTCCTCTATTGGGATGAAGTGAAACCCAGGTGCCAGATCATCCGTTTTGCTCTGTAGTAGCGACAGAATTAACTCAGACTACATGAACCAGAAACAACTTGAATAACCAATGTCTTAATTATTTAATTATCTAAACGATCGTGGGATGATGACTATAGATAAGGGAAGATTCGCGGGGTAGAGAGGAAGCGAAAGGTGTTGGATTGTTTGAATAGAAAGTTAACACGCAGTGCTAGTGATTTAGCTATTCCAAACTGAAAGAATTGTGGGGTGTATTATTTCACAAACTTTCAGATTTTACCGAAGTCGTTTTTAGCATAATTAAAAATAAAAAATAAAAGTACAAATATAAATCAACACCAAAACTTGATAAGGCAGTTCAGCCCACCTTACTTACGTCGGTGGAGCTCTCATACATCTTAATTCTTTCACTAACGACAATAGTTTTATGCAAGGCTTTAATGAGCCGACACCACTCAACCTTTGACACTATCTCTCGTCCTTACTACCCGTGAAAGAATTTTACACCCAATAGTACGACCGCCTCGTACTAACCTCAACAAAGAATTTTTCTTAACAATCTTTTGAAACAAGAGCAGTGAATAAATCACTCAACTGATTAAACAAACAATTCAACACTAAGAAGACACTTGACAAAAAGACAAGGAATAATTTCCTGCACGATCATGAAACCATGAGCAGCTGAATAATCATACAGGTAACATCACTAGACCTCCAGTTCACGCACACTATTCTTCAGCCCATTATAAGGCCTTTCAAGCATGAAGGTTCAAGCACACAATAATATATCTCTAACTATGCCCCAATTTTATGAACAATGAAAGCCATATGATCTACCCATTTACCAACAATAAAATGCACCAAGACACAGATCATGAGCGACTCACAAGCCAAGTGACTCACGTGTATATTTAGCAGAAACAAGATCACGCACGATACACCAAATAAATATCCAGCAGGAACTTCACTAATTTAACCACGATTCAAGTGTAGGAGCTAGGTCATGCATGCATCAACACACCTTCAACTGTCTCCAATTTTCCTCACACTTGGTAATGTTATACACAAGCCTCCTTCAAAGCAGTAAAAATATTTAGATCAAGTAGCATATTTTTTAGTTCTTCCATTAATCGTGAATACTCACCAGAAAAACCTCACCAAACCACACAAGTATTTTTTGCAAAAACAGACAGCACCTAATAACCCACGTGGCAAGTCAAAAAGTTGGAAAAACTTAGGTAATTTGTGCTAAGAACAGAGTCACACAGCAGTGAATCAAAGACCTGGAAACCTTCACACCCACTTCACATGTAAGTCTCCTAGAAAAAAAAAGTCTCACAAAATCATTACCATGTGTGTTGCAAAAAGGAGAAAAATCCAGTGATCATTGTGATCAAACCAAGACCAGGAAAAATTACCCACGCCATCTTGCCTTATCCAAAATAAACATACACCAATCTTCATTCAATATAGAGTTATATTTGTGCAATAACTCTATCCAGGAATTCAATTCAAGTAAGACTTCTTGATTTATATTTTTAATCATTATCTTGAATATTGAATAATAAAAATGTCAAAATTAAATAATAAGACATATCCTAAACAAAAACGAAGATGGACTTCTAGTAAAATATACTTCTTTTTTACACAATAAATTAGTATTTGGATTAGCTTTTGCTCTTAGTTAAACTCGCGAATATAAACTGTGAATAAAATTCGTTAGTGAAGATACCAAAGATATAAGTGGAAAGATGCTTTATCTTGTATATATGCTTGAACTCTTGTACTGAAGAGTATGATGGTTTCCTTTTAATATTCTTTTTTTTCTTATAAACTTAAAAATAGAAATCAAGAGAGAAAGGTTTTGATAAGAAATTCTAGCAAAGGATATTGTAAACAATTAGTGGAGTTAGTGAGAGATTCTCCGTCATCTTTTTAAGATGTGGACTCTTTTATTACTGGTTTTCATTTCTTTTCTGTAGAATTCTTTTCACTTCTCACGTTCTATCATTCATCTTATTCTTTTTATAAATCACTATTCTTTCTCCTCTACCATTTCTCACATGCTGCTCCCTTTTTTTCTCTCCCTTTCTTCAGGCTCTTGTTTCAGCTTCAACTTTAGCTCCAGATCTTTCTCTGTATTGCTACCATTTGTCCTTAGTTTCTTATCTCGGTTTGATTCTACTTCTATCGTAGTTTTTAATTTTAATTTTTTTAATTTTTGATTTCTTTTTTTAAAACAACATATTTGAATGGTATTTGTAACAAAAAATTAAAAATAAAAATATCTTTAGCTGAAATTTGTAATAAAAAATTAAAAACAATTTTTTTGATTTTATCATGTTTTTAAAAATATGTTTGGTTTTATCATCCTATTTTTATTTTAATCATTTAAATATGTCAAATTGTATTCTTAAATTAATTAATTCTAATTATGATTAGAAATTAAATATATAAATATTTACATAATTAAAGAAATGTACATGTCAATTTATATAATAAAATTTTATAAAATATAAAAAATTACATTAAATCATTCTAATTAATAAAGATGTCTATCATACCATAATATTTCAAAGTATAATAGTAGTATCACTTACAAAAAAAAACATAAATCAATTAGAGCTAATATAATCATTCCACATTTATCTAGTAGTTTCATCTCACTTCAGAGACATATTTCAAAGTTGTGTTGGAATGGTATTATTTGGGGTGGTATTATACTTTTCTTGAAAACTTACATCTTCATTTACACTTTCCTTAATTTGCTTTTCATTTTAAACATAACTGTCAAATAATTTATTGTTTTGTTTATGCATTCTAATATAATCATATATAATACAATAAACAATGATGATGTATTTTTGTTTCTTCATATCATTATTCAACATGTTTGAAAGTATAAGAAATCTTGCTTTAAACATAAAAAAAATCTTTCAATAACATTTCTTAATAAAGAATGTCTGTAGTTAAGCAATTTTTATAGACCTTGACGTTTACCTTGTCTTGTATAATCTCGTAAATCATATTTCTCACCTTAATATGGTTAAAGAAATTAAAAAATATTGTTGCAGCTTAAATCAACTAAATAGAACTTACAAACATATAAAAAACATAATATTAACAAAAGTTTACTAAAAATTAATTGCAATTACTACATTTTCTTAAAATAATGTAATATTTTATGGAGGCATAGGAAATTAGATTGTTGAATTTGTCATTATTTCAAAAAGAATTCAAGAGTCATTTGCAATACATTTTCATCTAGTCATTATATACGTGAAATACATGTCAAATAAGCAACATAACATAATATTTTGAGTTGAATAAGTTTTTATACCCCTAAATGGTATTTGTTCAATAATTGAACTATGTGCAACAATATGTGTACTATCTACTTCTCCTATGCAATCCTAAAAAATAAAATTATACTATTGAAATAATTATTAATCATAAGGACATAATGAAAATAGTAACTGAGTATATGAATATACTTGAAAATATGGAGAAAATTTTGAATTATGTTAAGTCTAAAGAGGTTTATTAGCATAGGATGATGGAGCAGTGACTCTTTTTGCAAGACGATTCTCTACATATAAGACTTTGGAAAGTATTTTGAAATTGTCTAGGTCGAATATTGAAAGCACTCTATATTGACTATTAGTTTTTTCATTATGCTTTATATTCATCAAAATAATCGCTAGTTGTCCTCCACAATCAAATGACTTGTTAGCTTTAAGCCTCCTAAACTCTTTAACTCATCACATAAGCCCAAGAAAATTCTCTTGCTCATTCTTAAGCTCTCATATATCCTTGTAGGATTCATATTCAAGATTTCCAATATCAAACTATAACTTGATAGAGTAGAAGTTTTGCATGGTTGCTTGTGCGAAAAAAAATTCTTTCTATTCGCTAAGTTATAGAATAATAATTATCTTCATCAATTCATCATCATAATTTGATTTTAAATAAGAGGCCTTGTATCTACAATTCCAATACCAAATAATTAATAAAACTTATACGTAAAATGTTTAAATTGTTGAATAGCTCTAACTATAAAAACGTCTAAACCAATAAGATTTAATATGTAATAACATAAAAATATAAATAAAGAGATATAATCCAATCTAGCTTCCTTGCATCTACCATATTATAAAAATCCCTCTATAAAATGGAGAATCATGTAAAACCTTTACAACTTTTCCTGATTGCACCTTTAAGACCCAATTCATCTAAGGAATTCAAATATTTCATCTTTATATTGGTCTCTTAACTAACTGATAAAGTTCTAAGTCTATTATTAGCAATGACTGATGTTACAATCCATTTTTTTCAAGTAAATCATTCTTTCTTTTTTCTTGTTTACCATTTATAATCAAGACCTTTTCTAAAATGTTAGAATGTGTCTTCTTAGCATTTTTCTTTTGATGAGATTTCTTTTTCTTGAAGAACTTACAACTTTATCTCCTTTTTAATATGAGCAATATTCACCAACAACAATTATGTATTTCTCTTATGTACTATTTGATGGAGATTTACTTAATAAATGTGCACGTATACCAGTTATAGTAGTATCTTCAAAAATAAGACGCAAGTGTGAAAACTCCTTACATCCCTTTTTCACGAATCTATGAGTTATCTGATACACCTACAAAGGTGAAAAGGAAACATGAAAGTGAAAATTATACATTGATATAGTAATAAATGAAGACATATTGTGCCTTAAATACATTTTTTCAATATTCATCTGTAGCATTAGCTTCACTGGTGAAAGAGTTGTAACTATATTTCTTTGAATAAGTTCTTAAAATTTTTCAATCTAACCCTTAAAACATTATGCTTGTTCTTCAATTAAACATTAGTGTACTCTTTATTGAATTTTGTTTGAAGAACTAACTTAATATTCTTCCAACTAGATTTGGAAAGATAATAGTTGCTTGATTTTCCTTCTTCACTTATTTAACCATTAATGAGATTAAATTCATCTTTATGATGTCATTCCATATACTATCATTTTAAGCTTCCATCATTAGGCAAAGACATATAGTACATTTAATCATATGCAGAAAAGCAGCTTAAGTTACCTTTTCCACAAAAGAAATAACTTTGTATTTAATCACGTAAAAAAATCTAAATTGCTCTTTAAGGAAAATAAACACTTTTCACTTTAAAAGTGATCAATCGATAATTGAAATTTGATCCAATGATACAATAGAAAATACCAATATATGGCAACTCATTATTCCATGTATGAGACATACTCTAAGTAGAAAGAAAATTTGAAAAAAAATTAAAATTTCATCAGTTAAATACTATATCAATACTAACGTGATTTTATTATTTTATTTGTTAGAAAAGTAATAACTCCAATGTTACGTAATTAACTTTTTCTAAATTAATCATAAAGTGGGTCCTTCTATCATGTGGTAGCAGGACCCACTTTTATATATTTCAAATAATTTGTCACTTATCATATGACAAAATAGTTCACTTTTTATTTAAAAAATAAAAAATAATGTCACATCAATATTGATATGAAATTTTATTGACGGAGAGTTAATCTTGTTAGAATTTTCATCAATTTGTGATTTGTTTTGAATGTGTTGAAAACATTAGGGTTTAGTTTGAACATTTCAAAATGCTAAGATTTGTTTTATATTTTGTTATAAAGGATTAAGTTCGAAATACATTTTTAATCTAATTGTAAATTTAAAGAGGTATATGACTGATATGTACATATTTCTCATTTTCACTTTCATAGTTTTTAAAATTATTATTTTATGTTCTTATTTCCTTGTTTTCCATTTTAGTGTTTGCATTTCCTTGCAAGGTGGATTAACTCTACGGTTGATTGATGAGATGTTCTCTATATTAGGGTTTAATCATCTATATTTAGAGGTAGTATGACGTGTAAATAGAATTTGACAAATTTATTAGTCATAAGTAATGATTGAGCTTGTTGATATGTGTTTCTATTTTTCTTTTCACCTGCTTTTTATCATTTGTGAGTTCTAATTCATAATTGGATCCATTCTTAAGATGATATTTTATCTGATTTTTACTAAGTACGACTACATCTAATTGAGGCATAAGGTTAGTTCCATGAACTTTTGTGATCAATGCGTATGCTTTAACTCTTTAATGATTATCTTCTATCTTTAGCTCCGTAAGAAATAGTTTTCTTAAACAATAAAAAGATCTTTTATTATAAAATTAAAAGAAGTAAGAGTCAATGTTTTAAAAACGGACCAGACATCAAACTGATCAAGTAAAAGGTTTAAGATTTAAAGGTTCAATCGATATTAAACCGTTATAAAACTGATTTATAATAAATAAGAAGTAAAAATTATAAAAATAGTATAAAATAAAATATATTATTGAAATAAAAATGCATTATTAATGTCTATTAATATGTAATAAAGTAATAATAAATTCAAGAATTTAAACTAAGATTGAATATAACATAAAATTTAAAATAATAATAAAAATAAAAACAATATTTTTATATTATCATTTATTTAAAAACTAATAAAAGTTGAAATATGTTTAAAGAAAGTGAATAAAATAAACTCTAATTTTATTTTAACTTTTTCTAATATCCTTTAAACATAATTATTTATAGTTTAAATGTAATATTTTAACATATTCTTAAAATAACTTAAGCAAAATTACTTATATATATTGATTAATAATTCAATTTATAATAAAAATTGGTTTTTAATAATAATAATTTAAAATTTTTTAATTAAAATATAAAGAGATAAATAAACCTAAATTTTGATAAATATAATTTATTAGTGAGATTAAATAAATAAAAATAGTAATCTATTTTTTTTAAATAATAATTTTTAGTTAAAATTTTTAATAAAAATATAAAGAGATTTATTAATTAAATTGTATAAAAGAATTAAAAAAGTAAAAACTACAATTTGCACCTCTAAAAGAAAAGAACAACTTTGCACTCCGGGAATAATTAATTGCATTATGAAGTAATTAATGCAAGTTCAGAGCATTTATGAGACGGTGGACTCCACATTTTGACAAATTTTCAAATTACTTTACGAGTCTTTCAAGAACCCGTCGATTTTGGGCCGGTTTTAAAAAAAAACTGTCAGGTTTATTACTGAATCGGTTAATTTCTTTTTATAAGAAGTTATTAAGATTTATATTTATTTTGGTAGCAGTTCAGTCTGATTTTAAAAACATTAGTAAAAGTACATAATATCTTCAATTAATCTCTTCTACTAATTAATGTTTAACTTAAGTGTGTGTATATATATCAGATTCTCTTAGGTTTAACCTACTAATAATTGAATTGAGTAGACTTGTCACGGAAACAATTATAAAGATTGCAATATGAATAATTTCTAGTCTTCCAAGACTCGAAAGGTAATTAACAACGGTGTAGACCTAATTAGATTAATGCTACCTCTATTAAGTTTTTTTTATTATGATAAATATTTAACTGTGATGTCAAAATAATTAATTATTTGAAACCGTAATAAGGTGGAGAATAAATTGGTGAGATAAGATATGTTGGTGAAGGCATGTATTAGAAAACACTATAATATATGTTAAATATTTTTAAACATATTTTTTTCAACTAGTTATTTGTGTAAAAATTATTTATGTTAACTTTAATAAATAGAGTTATTAGTTTAAATTTTGAAATATTTTTTAATTTAATTATAATAACAACTTACTTTTTATATGAAACTAAATTTTTATGTAATTAAAAATAATTTTTATATTTACTGGCTATTTTTAACTTTCAAACATTGTTTATTAATTCTATTTTGAATTTCATGCACATACATTGGACTGTTCGTATCTTTATTTCAAACTTGTTTAACAAAGAAGATCGAGAGAATGCTAAGAGCTTTCCTCTGATCTAGTGAAACTAATACAAAGTCAATGGCCAAGGTGAAATGGAGTAAATTATTTCTTCCCAAAGATAAGGGTGGTTTGGGAGTTACTAACCTTATCATGTCCCATCTAAGTTACTTGAACCAGTAAAACTGGTTAGGTCATTTTAAGGATATGTGTCTATCTTGGCCAACCAGAAAGAGATGGAACTTCCATTATTGTCAACGGAGCTTGTGGCTAAAATTGAGGTTTACTTACTCTGGACCGCTTGATTGATGGGATCTTCTTTGATGGTTGGCTCGT
>JANITX010000006.1:2059631-2070610 GCA_027564395.1 Erythroxylum ulei
TTAAGCAAGGAGCCACGCTCGAGTACGACGGTATGATAGTCAAGAGAGTTGGGTTCCGGAAACGGGATCCAACATTACAAGTGATCTGACAGAGGATCAGATAGAAGCAGAAGTGAGGAACATAGATAAGGCGTGTTATGCAGCTCAACATAAAGGAATCTATGTTTCCCACTATATCTTCAAAGGTATTAGGAAGTCATTGTGGTCACTTCACCACTGATGAAACCTCTCAGGTAGGTCGCAAAAATAACAGATGGGCAGTACAAAACCATCAGAATTAGAGGTATTAATTTTAACATAGAGACTCTTGTACACCTAATTATGCACCTTAGACCCTTGAGCTTTATATTTTCAATTGGAGATGTACTACACCTTTTCGGTAAACAAATTCCAAAGCTACCTAGACCTGTTGACCTTGATCTCCCTGAAAGAAACTTATCTTTCAAACCTCCTGCTATCATAATCATTGAACTAGATGTCTTACCTTCAGAGCCATTTGTTGCCACTAGTGGTTTGGAAGAAGTGAGTCACATAGAGCAGAAGAGTTATGAAGCCTTAGTCGAAGAAATTGAAGAAATTCATGACACGGATGATGATCTATGTGACTTGGTGGGTGACTTACTTGAGGAAGTAGCTCGTTTACAAGTGTCTATGGAAGAAGCCCTCAAGTCACTCCGTACTGAAATACAACAAATGTTCTCTGAAATTATGAAGCATCTTCGGTCATAGTTTTTTATTAATAACAAATAGGGGGAGAAGAGAAGAAGAAGAAATGAGAAGTGAAGAGATAGTACAGGGGAGAAGAGAAGAAGAAGAAATGAGAAGTGAAGGGATAATATAGCTAAAAATTTGTTTCATAATTATATATCGTCTTATTCGGAATATTAATACTCGACTATCTTTCTAAAATTATGATTATTTGTTATCATCAAAAAGGGGGAGATTGTTAGGTCAAAATGACTTCACGTCTAATAATTTTGGTGAAAATCAAATAATAATAATATTAGAAATTGATGAACCGTTTTGATCAGAAGGAAGCAAAACTAAGACGGAAGCAAAAGTCAAAAGGAAGAAAAACTAAGACAGAAGCAAAAGTCAGAAGGAAGCAAAACTAAGACGGAAGCAAAAGTAAGATGGAACCAAAAGTAAGAAGATACAAAGACGAAGACCTGATACTACGTCGGACGGTTAATCAGGTTAAGTTAGTTACAGAACTCAACTGAATAATGGTTTCTACAAGAATCAAGGAACAAGAAGCAGTTGAAGATGAAGGCTATAAATACAAGTCGGAGTCGAAGACTAAAAAAGTTAGTGATTTGAGATAGTGATCTTAAGTTTTTGAACTTTTGCAAAACACTGTATTCATTGTGCGAAACACTAGAGCTATCATTACTGTAACAAAGCTCGCAACATCTTTCTTGTAAGAGAGAAGAAAAGTTGAGAGCCTGAAGAGGCTAAGTGAGTGAAAATAATACTTGGTGTAAGAGACCTAAAGAGGCTCTGTAGAGAAAGAATACTTGTACAGTTTGAGAAGAATAGTGAAATCTCATAAGAGTTCTGAGGATTGGACGTAGCCCACGGTTTAGGGTGAACCAAGATAAAATCGTTGTGTCTACTCTCTAAACTCTTTACGTTTAATTTCTATTATTCGTAGACAAGTATATAAAAGTTATCTGCGATTCAATCTTGAAGCTATTTTGATATAACAGTTGTAATATTCACTTAATAACTTTGAAACAGTTAGTTTTCGAAGAAATATAAAAGGAGATTGTATTAACAAAAAAGAATACACAATTTAACTCCCCTTCTTGTGCATTTTGTATATTGAACCTAAAGTCTATACTAACGCGTGATTTACTTCAAAGGATTCTCTTGATCAATATAATATGGATAAGGCTTGTGAAGTTTTGGATGGCCAAGCTATCTTAAACTAGGCTCGTATAGTTCCTAAACCACTTCCCTAATAGCTTCCATATCAACTTGTGATCTCATTTGTGGTGGGTGAATAATGGGATTGAAATTTACCGCTGCAATGTTACCTCCCAAATCATATTGTGGTCCATTTGCGTCAACTTCCTCACTAAATTCTTTCCTTCTTAGAATTTGTGGCCTAATTGTCTATTATTCATTACCCAGATTAATGTGAGGAGGCACCATAACAACATCTTCTCTATTGTGTGGAGGAATATATCTCTCATAGAGGTAGTTTTTGGGAGGACTGCATTCTCTGACTTCCATTGCATTAGGAGCAAGATGCCTTTCGAGTCCTTAAAAAATTTACTTTGCAAGAATGCACGAATTATGCCCAACAAATTGTATTAGAGTGACAAACAATTTGTCAACCTTCCTGTTTAGGCTTTAGTTGTGTCGGTTGTAGAGGCCTTGTTTGACTTCAAATCTAGGACTTAATGTGTGCAATTGACTTCATTCTATTGCAACGATTTTGAGTTCTCACCAACAGGAAAATTAGCTGAAGGTGAAGCTCCCTGCTCAAGATAAGAAAAGGATGGATTTAGTTATTAATTAAAAAAGAGAAGGTGGAATACTTGTAATAAAAGGGTATAAGGTGAACATATATTTAACTTGGTTTCGTGCTGTTTTAGTAATTCATAGTCGTCAGAAAAAATGTAGCAACCTTTTCTTTTCTAGGCCTTAAAACTTTATTAAGTAGAAGCGCATTATACCATACCAAGTATACTTCATATAATACACATGAGAAGTTGAGCATTCTTTTCATTTTTGGAATCACGGAGCAACGAAGTAATCAAAATCACTATTTAGATTCAGAAACACAATTTCCATGCACATTTAATCCATGTTATCATGCCAGTCTTATCCAATGATCACCGTGGAACACCGTGATTATGGGGCTTTTATATGATAATGAAAGACTCATTTTCAGATATACAAAGAAAATCATTATTTAGATGTCGAAATAGAATTTTCATACACATTTAAAGTCATTTATAAATGAACAGTTAGATCATTGGAAAGGCAACTTTTAGGATTTAAAGTCATTTATAAATGAACAGTTAGATATGCTTCTTGAACTTTTAGGAAAAATATATTTTGATAGTTAAGTTTTTAATTTCATCAAATAAATTTGAAAATATATTTAACATACCCCTTGATCAATTAATTTAATACGATGTGTATTATACACCGTTCAACGTTAAAAATATGTGTAATTATAATTTAAGTTGATAGAGTTAATATTATCATAAATTTTTTTCGTACTTAATATTTTAACTATTTCATAAGTATTTGTGATAATTAGTATTATATTTGTCGTTATATATGCGTATGAGACACTTAGATGATTTGAAATAAATTGGACTTAATTCCAACTTTTTTGATTTTCTACTTTAAAGGCTAAATTTTGAAATCACATATCTTTCTCGTCCAAGGACCTTTAAAGAAGGCTATCATGAAGAAT
Organism: Erythroxylum ulei; assembly: GCA_027564395.1. NCBI lineage: Eukaryota > Viridiplantae > Streptophyta > Magnoliopsida > Malpighiales > Erythroxylaceae > Erythroxylum > Erythroxylum ulei. Next base: position 2,063,068 of record JANITX010000006.1, read on the forward strand.
AAAGTAGACATCTCACCTTTTTTAAGTGGGCTTACAAGTCCAAGTCCAAGTTGGTTTGGATTGTTAGTGAAAGCTTTAAAGTCAAACTTGATATTTGTAATCTTCATGAAATTCGAATTAAAATTTTAATACTCGAAGATAAGTTACAATTGAAATTTTAAGTTGTATCGTTAAGGTTTGACCTTTACTCTCTTGCTACTATCTTCATTGAGCAAAGCATTTATTGTTTATTTATTAAATATATCAAAATTTTAATATTATTAACAAAGACTAAATTGTTGATAGTGAGTTAGTTATTTAGGATTTTAATTCAAGTGTTGATCAATAATTGTGTGTTAGTTATTTAGGATTTTAATTTGAGTTTAAGTTAGTTTTGTAAGTTATAAATTTAATTTCTCATTCTTTTTAAAGGCAATGGAAGGCAAGTTGAAAATAGTTAATAAAATTGCTAAATACTTTTAGCTGACAAACTAGTATTTACTATGTTGAGAGGCCGAGAAAAGTGTTGAACATCTATTATTTAAATACAGCTATATCAGGAGAATATGGATAGAATTCCCTAAGAAGTGTTTGATAAATGTGAGGCTAGAAAGTATGGACAACATCAAATCCCTGGTATTTAAGTACCAATTATTTGAACAACATTACTTACAAATGTCCTGGGTGGTTTTATCTTTAATAATCACAACAATATGGGATGAAATAAACTAGGAAATCTTTCGAGATAAATGTCTACCCATGGATTAATTTTGCAATCAACTTGTGCAACATATTAGACTTCAAATCGGCATATAAAAACGCATATTTCAGCGTAAGCAATATTTGTATTTGTTTTGGAATGTCTAGTTTCCTATATTCTTTTAAAACCAGGGGTGACACTCGGAAGGAATGGATACCCTATTTTATTAATAAGAAAAGCGAAAAGTACAGAGCAAAGGGCATGAACCTGACCTACCCAAAACAGATGAAGTTGGCAGTAACAAATAATCTAGCACTAGATGCTAACCATCAAACATGTGAAAATATAAAGAAATTACAAACACCAATATCACTATTATCTATTACAGTTTAATAGTTCTTACCCTTAATGAAGGCAAGCCTGACCTATCTAAAGTCAATGTACCCCTTAAGGTACGAGTCATCAGCGATTGAGTACTGTAAGTGATCAAACCCTGTAACAAACGTCCCTAATTTGTCAAGAAATTTGCAGCTTGATTTGCGTCTCTATAACAATAAAGAAAACCATCCACAAAACAGAACCTTAGCACCTCACTTAACCAATGCGCCAACTTCCACGAAATTTGGACTCTACCAATCATATGTCAACCAAAACTTTGGAGTCTAACTCAATTATTACTAAAAAATTGGGTTATAAATCAGCACAAAGTTTCAATCCTTGCAAATGAGATTGAGTTTTTGATTTTAGGTTTGTAACATGTTACATAGGGAACATGAATACCAATACATACCTTCCTAACTAGTGACGAACAATCTCACACCTCCACCTGGCCCTGGGCTCCCTCTTAACAATCCATTAGTATTCAACTTCAGAAATCCCAGGGAGGGCTTACACCAATGCATTAGGAAAACATTGCGGGCTCGAACATACCTATCAACAGTCTCTACCACATCTTGCCACTATTTACCTAGAATGGTTACAAAAAGAGAATCCTGTAAAACATAAGAGATAGAATCAATAATATCTGAGATCACCAAAGATATAGGAGTAGGTGATCCATTAAATTTTACCAAGCAATGCATCTTCCAAATACTCCAACTAATAAAGGATGGCAACACATGAAAGACCAGTCTTATAGCCAGATTGCCCCCAGCTGACCACCACCGTATTAATATATCTCTATGCCTAATGCATGGATCTGCTAAACTAAAGGCCATACCTAAAAATCTCCAATGGTGTCTAGCCCACTCACCAAGAAGGAAAATGTGGTCTAGAGTTTCTTTGCAACCATTCTGACAGTAGTTAGATCTCGAAAGTTCAAGAATGCCTAGCCTTCGCAGGGGAATATCCAGAGGAAGCATGTTTTTCCATAAGAGTAGCATGAAAAAAGATACTTCATAGGAATCCCTTTATGCCAAATATTATAGCCTATTATAGTACATATGCTCGCATCTCTAACATGGTTATAGACATAAATCATCGAGAAGTCCCTAGTGGTGGTATCCTTCCATATGAGTTTATTACTAGAGTGAACACTACAATCCCAAATTTGCTCAAGAATATCTAACATTGTTTTCCAAGTCAGAAAGTCCATCATTCTAGCCTGAATCACCTCTGGATCGCCTTTAGTTCCATACTTAGCTGCTAAGAAGGATGCCCATAAAGAATTACCCACTAGATATCTCCTCCACAACTTAACCGAGAAGGTCAAATATATGTTATATAAACGCCGCAAACCAATACCATCTTCCTCCACTAGGCAACACAGTGATTTCCATGCAATCCAATGATGCTTAGACCCTTCTTCTCCTACTCCCTTTAGAAAACTGCAAATATTTTTTTCTAATTTAGTCAAAATCCCTTATAAGAGGCTTATTGTAGCCAAGATATGCAATAGAAGAGATTGTAAAACTGATTGAAGCAATGTCAGTCTTCCTCCCATTGATAGCAAATTGTTTGCCTTGTGAGATATTTTTTGAGTGACTTTTTCTACTAATCCATTAAAAAACTTAGACCCTTTTCTTCCCCAATAAATGAGGTATACAAGATACGTGAACGAGGACTAATGATGTTGGAACTCAGTGACATGCACAATCAAATTTTGTCTTGTCTAAGAGCATCCACATAAAAACAACATATATTATCATTAACCAGATAGCAAGAACACCTTTCATATTCTCCCGATGTTGCTTGACTGTGATGATAAACGATCTTAGTCCATTTGTAAAATTAATACATCATCAGCATAGGAGAGATTTGTCACCCTAGGAAAACCCCTATGAGTGGCAAATGCGTCCATTTGTGGAAGATCATTCAACACTATTGTCAAAACTTTAGCCCCAATAATTAAAAGTGCTTGAGATAATAGGTTACCCTATCTTAGACCTTATGATGAGTGAAAATATCCCAAAGGCACTCTATTTACTAATAAAAACAAACAACAATTTGAAACTAGCCTCCAAACTCATCTTATAAATGGCTCCCTAAACCTAAAGTGTCGCAACACATTAATTAGGAAAAGACAAGAAACTCTGTCATATGCCTTGGCCATATCTAATGAATTTCCACCTCTAATCTTTTTGTTCATATCTGAACATATTTCTTAAGCCAACAAATATTATCATAAATTAATCGGTCAGTAAAAAGCCTCTTTTTAGGAGATATAATTTTTGGCAGAATCAAACATAGCCTGTTAATAATCAACTTAGAGATCATCTTTTGAAAGAAGTTACATAGATTAATTAGCCTATACTCCGCAAACAAAGGCGCATTAGCAATCTTTGAAATCAGTACTAAAAAGGTTGATGTGTAAGTTCTAGGAAGATCTCCTTCCACAAATAATTCTTTCATTACGACCATTAAGTCACTTTCGGCAACCTCCCAATAGTGAGTAAAGAAATTCACAGTGAAGCTGCTTGGGCCTACCGCACTGTCACCATCCATCTCCCTTATCACCACGAGAATCTTTTCTAATAATGGCATTTTCTGTAAATCTTCATTCTTGGTATCTAACAACACTGGCTCAATCACCCTATTCACCAATGTGTGTATAACATCTACGTCATTTCCCTCATCTTGTCGTAAGTGGCTTAAAAAAAACCCTTAGCCTAAATACCCTGAGAATCAGTAACCCATTCTCCATCATGGCCTTACAGTCGATGAACCACTAAGTGAACCCTTCTTTCTTTTATAGTTTCATAGAAGAATTTGTATTTGAGTCCCCCTCCTTCATCCACCAGATCTTAGATTTTTTATGCCAAAATATTCTTCCTCCAATAGCGTCTATCTATATTGAGCCCGAGCCAGATGATATGCCTCCTTAGCAGTTCTTGGAACCTCTTCTTATAGTAGTCTTTCCTTAACCAATAAGTAGTCTTCAACCCTCCTAACATTCTACTGAAAACTACCGCATACTTGTTTGTTCCAATTTTTTAGAACCGACCAATGTCTCTTCAACTTACTCGAAAATTTCATAAGTGGGCATCCCATGCAAGGTAAGTTCTAATTTTCTCTAGCTATCTTTATAAAGTCCCTTCGTAAGTGCCAAGCATTTTGAAAGTGAAATGATTTTGGGCCTATAGGATTCTCCATCTCCAAGACCGAGAGTAGAAATAGATGAGGTGAATCACACATTAAAACAAGACTTCATAAACGATATACAAATGCACAAGAAGGGGGGTTGAATTGTGTATTCTTTTTGCTAATCCCCTTTCGAAACTTCTCGTATGAAAATAGTAATATAAAAATTTCAAAGTAAGAGAGAGTTGAGAGTTGAGAGAATGTAGACACAGTAGATTTATCCTGGTTCACCCCAAACCGTGGGATACGTCCAGTCCTCAGAGATTTTTCTGAGATTTCACTATCTCACAACACGTTACAAGTATTCTTTAGTATAGAGCCTCTTCAGGTCTCTTACAACAAGTATTCTTTTTCTCATAGCCTCTTCAGGCTATCTGCCTTTCTCTCTACTGAAAGAATTTTTTGAGCTAAAGTTAAAGAAGATAATTGCTCGTTTTTCGGACAATGAAACTTCTTAAGATCACTAACTTTTGCAGTCTTCGATTCTGACTCTTATTTATAGCCTTCATCTTGAACCGCTTCTTGATAACTTGTTGATCTTTAAAGAATCAATTATTCAGTTGATTTCTGTAACTAACTCAAGCTGAATTGAAAACCGTCGTGTTATCGATTCTTCCGTCTCACTTCTTTTCGTCTGATGTTTTTTGTTTGCGCTTCTGTCTGATTTCTTTCGTTTGTCTTTCCTTTCGTCTGTCTTCTTTCATCTGAGATTTTATTTTGCACTTCCGTCTGATTTCTTTCGTCTGTCTTTCCTTCTGTTTGTCTTCTTTCGTTTGAGATTTTATTTTGCGCTTTCGTCTGTCTTTTTATTTTGTGCTTCCGTCTGTCTTTTTTCGTCTGAGATTTTATTTTGCGCTTCCGTCTGTATTTTCATTGTTGCGCTTCCGTCTCATATGTTTCTGCTTGCGTCGTACTTTCTTCTTTCATTATTATCTGTTCTTCATCAAAATCATTTACGTAAAGTGATTTGACTTAACAAATTTCTACTTAGACCAACAGGTTTCTGTCTTATAGAGGTAGAATTCAGGTTGCAATTTCAATTTTCAATAACCTACACATTTATTGGCTATGTCACTTAGCTATTCCTAAAGGAGTGCTGAAGAAGATTGATAAAAGTATAAGAGACTTCATATGGCATACGCCAAATTTGAGTAGTTAGAAGACTTTCAAAGTTAAACGGAGTGTCATTTGTCTTCCCAAAGAGAATGGAGGGTTAGAAATCAACTCTGCTAGCAAAATGAACAAAGTATTGTCAGCTAAAAGGCTCTGGAGAATATGTTATGAAAAGGAGACCCTTTGGGTGAAATGGGTGCATTGTTTCATATCAAACAAAGAAACATTTTGATGTGAGCATGACCATAGGATTTTTGTACATGAAATGGAGCCAAAGATCAACCAATAATGTCAGAGGGTCCAATAATAAGATTAATAGCTTAGAAGTTCAAAGAAATTCTTCAATCCTACATGGGTTGAATTGTAAATGACATGGAATCGTAAGAGACAATGAGGGCCAATGATATCATACTTAATCAAGTTAGGTAGAATGTGCAAGAAGACTTGCATTCTTGTTTAATTAGTTATTTTATGTTAGAATCATAACTTTCTGCAATCTACTACTTGTGTCTTGGGCTTGTTTAAATCTTTTAGTTTTAATGAGATGTATTTTAGAAATATTAGTTTGGGCTTTAGTTATTTTTGTGAAGTCCCATGTTTAAAGGCAATTTACGTAGTTAGGGTTTCTTTCTTTTCAAGAGTTATAAATATCATAATAAACATTGTTTAGAGTTAGATTAGATGAGAAACGAATTCTATAAGGGAGGATTTCTTATCTTCTTCCATTGCATCAAGAATATAATTCTTATCAAGGTAAAAACTTGTGGCAAATTTCTATTTTTGTTTTCAAATCAACCTTATTATATGTGTTTCCTTTTATATAATTGATTAGGGGTTCATTAGGGTTAAACATTTCATCTTGTTCATATTCTATCCAAAGCATGTGTTTAAGGGATTTCGAGTTCTTTAGCTTTATGGCGCATCACATTTGGTCAATCTCTCAAAAATGCACTTAGCCTTATACTTTTCAAAAAATCTTATGTTCTAGGTCAGTTATGCATCCTCATATCGGGCACTACATTAGAGATGGTAGAATTACTAATTTCTGGTTTGATGATTGGCATTCTCTTGGGCCTTTATGCTACACACAATACTTAACTACTCATAGAGGACTGATTCCTAAAGAAACTATGATGCATAAACTTATTCAAAATGACAACTGGTATTGGCGATTTCACACTGGTAGGGGAATTAATCCAATTGCAGACTATATGCTAGACCATTTACCAAATTAGATGATAGAAGATGAAGTCAGATGGGAGTTACATAGCTCACATAAGTTTAATGCTCTTTCATGAAAAAACATTCTTTTAGGTTCACTTGTCACGTTTCCCCTTTACAAATCAGGATGGCATTCAGGAATAGCTAAGGCTCATTCATTCTTTCTTTGATTAGTAGCTATTCAAATGCTAGGAGCCAGAGATATCATTAAATTCCAAATACCTGATAAGACTTACCCCTTATACACTAGTGAAGTTGAAGCTCTTGATCACATTTTTTTAAGTGTTATCATACAAATCAATTATGGAGAATTTCTCAACTTGTTTAATCTGTATGACAAGAGCCTCAGCTAGTTGGAAATTCTAGCTTGGATCATGGGTTTGAAATCAAAAAGTAAGGAAGAATGCTATGTTGGTGCATTTCATTTAGATGATGAGAAACACCATTACAAGTGTTTTTCTTAGTATGTATTTTGTTGTTTGTTACAATCTAATTGCTAAGGATGAATTTCATTTCTCATTGTAATTTCTACCTTTTTGAATGAATACATTACTTATTTTCCAAAAAGATGGATTGCCCCAACGGGTTACTAGTTTTTTCCTATCAGTTGGTGCCTTCCCTTCACCACCTTTATAGGGATGGTCTACTAGGTTCATAACTACTCCTCTTACTACAGGACGCTTACCTAGCCAACATTTAGATACAACTTTACCCACATTTTTCTTGTTCACCCCAGCATTCCCTACTTGTCTGATTATTGGTAAGTAGTTTTGGATATTAAATGAACCTCTCAAGAAGGTAATTTAAATTATATAGTAAATATAATTATATAAAAATTCATTGTATCAATTTTTATGTATATAACAATATTATAGAACATATATATATTTATTATAAATATATTATTATAAATGATTATGATTATTATAAATATGTATAAATTTAAATATA
>JANITX010000006.1:2118390-2128908 GCA_027564395.1 Erythroxylum ulei
AACACAATTCACTATAAGTCAAAAGCTAACAATTCAAAACATTCAACATATATAATAACACAAAACATACATCAACATTTTCCATTTCCAACAATCACAAAACATTCATAATTTCATTTCCATTTCTAACAATTGCCATTTCCAACAATTTCCAATTCCAACAATCACAAAACATTCATAATTTCATTTCCATTCCTAACAATTTCCAATTCCAACAATCACAAAACATACATTAACAATTTTCATTTACAACAATTTCCAATTCCAACAATCACAAAAAATTCATAATTCCATTTCCATTTCTAACAATTTCCAACAATTTCCAATTCCAACAATCATAAAACATACATCAACAATTTCCATTTCCAACAACTTCCAATTCCAACAATCACAAAACATTCATGATTTCATTTCCATTTCTAATAATTTCTAATTCAATTTCAACAACCACAAAACAATCATAATTTTATTTCCATTTCCTTCCATTTACAACAATTTCCAATTCCAACAATTACAAAACAATCATAATTTAATTTCCATTTACAACTATTTCCAATTCCAACAATCACAAAACAATCATAATTCTATTTTTATTTCCATTCATAATTCTAATTGAATTTTCGACAATTTCAATCAATTTCTAATTCCATTTCCAACAATTTCAATTCAAAGATTCAAAAATAAGGATCAAGTTGAAGGGTATGATATGATTTACATAATTGGCAAATAATGCATGACATATCTTATACAATTATTCATACACATATATTCATAACAAGATCATCAAGTTGAAAGATATAGTCATAACATGAGATCAAGTTGAAGGATATAACTTATTTAGAAATATTTTTGTCTTATTTAAAGCTTTGAATCTTCTTTTCATTTCTAACAAACCATAATATTATATACACCATTTTATATTTCGTTCTTAAATATATATGTTGCTTTTACAATTTTTAATTGACATTAATAAGTGTAATTATAAATGATTGGAATCTACAAGTCTACAACATATTCACAATTTGACAACAAAAAGTTCTTTTCGGATACATTTATTGCATCACTACTTTATACTTTCACGCATTACCAATTATAAACATTTATGATACCCTACATATATATATTACCAAATCATTAAAGTTCAATATATTTTATACTCAATTAATTATTTACCTAAAACTAATACCTAAATAGACAAATACTATCATTAACTGCAATCAAACTATTATTAATTTCCAATTGTATAATTTTATACTCAACTAATTATTTACCTAAATTTGATACCCAAATATTAAAAATAAATTACCATTTCACAAATATTAAGAATGTGTCAATTAATGATTTAAGTTTTTACAATTTTACAAATTTTGATTATCAATTTTACAATTTCACATTTGATTATCAATTTTACATTTAATTATTTTTTACATTTAGGTTTAAATGTTGATTATCAACTTTCAATTTTTATAATCAAGTAATCAACATTGTTAAGTCGTGCATAATACATACATATCACCACCCGACCACCACACCACCCTAGTTTACAATTTCATTTCCAATTCTAATTCCAATTTTCATATCAAAAATGACAAAATCACAAAAACCCAAATCAATAGCTCACGGTGTTCAACTTCAACAATTCCATAATCCATTCCAAATTAAACCAATTCACATACACACAAATCCAATACCTTGAGCAATTCCATTCCAAAATTAAGCAAATTCACATACATGCAAATCCAATACCGTGAGATGAGCAGGAAATTCATCATCCACAGAAAACATCCAACTCCCAAATTCATTATCCAACAATGATAAAATCCAAATCCAATTCCATTCCAACACAATAAAATTTGTAATTAACCAGCAATAATTCGAAAACAGAAAACAACACACCCAAAAATAAATTGAAATTGTCGAGTCTTCGGGTTGTTGGTTTGGGTTTTCAAGTTGTCAACGGGTCAGACGCGTCGGGGGTGCAGTGGTGTGGTGTACCGATGTGCCGAAGCTGCGATGGTGACGACATGGTGCGGCGGTGTGGTGGTGCGGTGGGTCTTTGGGGGATGCCAAACATAAACTGAGATCGGACTTCGAGGACGATGAGGGAAGAAGGAGAGAGTGAGACAGACACCAGGGAGGGCCGAAGGGGACAACCGGAGAAGACAGGAGCACGACAGTGAGAGGTGGGAGATGATGGTGAGAGTGAGTGTGAGAGAGAGGCGAGAGTCGAGAGTCGAGAGTCGAGAGAGTGAGAGTAGTTGGGGGGGGGGTGTTTAGGGTTAAAATTTTGAAAATTGCAAATTAGTCCCCTAACATTTCCAAATTTACAATACTAGCTAGTATGTGTCAGTATTTTGGGTACCGGCCGATACCGACCGGAAAATAGCGGTACTGGCTGGTATTTAAGACAGGTACCAAAGCACTCATTATCGTTCCGTTTTTCGGCTAGTACGGAACGGATCTCAAAACAATAGTTAAGACTAGTATATATGATCAACATCAAAATTGTCCTTGCATAGATTGTTACAACCTGAAATAATAGACTACATTCACAAAAAGGATGTGTCATTTGAAAATATCAAAATAAAACATCCGTATTCTATTCTTATATTATAGCTTGTTCTTATATTCAACATTTAAACTTAGGTACGACCAGGAAGTTGGATTATATGATGTTATCCATTTTATTTCATTTGCATTGTAGTCATATCCATACGCTAGAGCATGATTTTGTTCATAGGTTACACAGTAAATTAATGGAGGCCGTCTACATGGTAATTAGATGCATCACCTGGCTAATAAAATGAGGGCTGAAAAGTCCCCATAGTCCATACCATAGGCTATAGAACTTAGAATTACAAAAGGACCCACATCGAGAGAGAGAGAAAATCGATACGAAGACTTCAATCAGTTTTGAGAAAGGAGGTTTTCAACTGCATCGGTCAAGGCAGAGCTAGTAGCACTATAACCACCGTCAACAACCAAATTGACACCACTCACGTACTTGGCCTCATCACTGACCAGGTACAAGGCTGCGTGTGCTATATCTTCTGGTTCCAATACGGCCCCTTTCAAGTTCGAAGCTGCACTGATCAACTTCTCCACCTCTGTCTTGTTCAAACCTAAAGCTATCTTTAGTATCGGAGTTGCAACCATATATGGTGAAACACAGTTAACCCTTATGCCATGAGCCCCCAACTCCACGCACATGCTCTTGGTCAACCCCACAACCCCATGTTTCGCGGCCACGTACTCGTGTGGCGGATTAGCCGTTACAATCGTAGAAAGAACGCTGGAAGTAAACAGGATACAGCCTTTCCTCGCTGGAATCATTACCCTGGCGGCATGTTTCGCAGTCAAGAATGGTCCAAACAAATCGACATCGATGACCCTCTTGGCTTCTTCATTATCAGAATCTAAGATTCTCAAGCCCCGCTTGCTTGCGATTCCAGCATTACTGAACATGATATCGAGTTGACCGTACTTGGACACCGCCAGGTCAACAGCTTTTTCCACTTCAGTGTCTCGGGTGACGTCGCAGTGAACGTAAGAGACGGCCTTTTGTGAGCCGAGTTCTTTGCAGAGGGAGTGTCCAAGATCATCTTGAACGTCTGCAATCACGACCTTGGCTCCATGTTGTACAAACAGTCTCACTGTAGACTCGCCAATGCCACTAGCTCCGCCTGTAATCAATGCTACTTTTCCTTCAAGCCTACAAGAAATATCCGAAATATTGTCAACAAAGTATTCGAGTTTGTATGAATCCAATCTGGAATCCATGCAATATGTAATCGAAAATTGGGTTTAGAGGTCATAACCTTACCTTCTGAAGCCGGAAGATTTAAAAGACGTAGTCATGGTTGTTTAATGCTTAGCCCTTGATTGCTGGTGTTGGGGGACTAGCTAGTTTTATACACAAAGACACCGGCCAAGTTAATTTCTTGTTTGCAAAAAATATATAAACTTGTTTGCCTGAAAGAATTGAATACAAGTGACTTTTTCAACTCTTAGAAACTGTAGAGATTAGGTTTATTAAATAATTGAAATCGCAAATTCTTTTTTATGTTTTAAACCTCTAATAGAACCAGTGGAGATTAAGTTTATTCAGTAATTAAAAATCAGCAATTATAATTATTTATATCAATTATTTTTAAAATAACAAATAATAAGAATATATTTATATCAATTATTTTTAAAATTATTTTGTTATTAATTTTATAAATTATACCTTATTCAAGATAATTTGTTATACGAATTTCTTAAATATAATTCAATCACTTAATTATCAAATCAGATTAATTTTACCACAAATGTACATCCTTAAAAATATGAACTAAACAATTCATGGATTTCTTTTAAAATTTACAGTAATTTATTTGTTTTCTGTCTATAGAAAATAAGGGTCTGTTTGGTAAACAGCTGATTGCATTAGTTGTTAGCTGATAGCTGATTTTATCAGCTGATTTGACCAGCGGATTGCATTAACGGTTTGTTAGAGATGTTTGGTAAAATTAGCTGTTTAATATTAGCTATTTACGTGTAAAATGACTTATAAGGACATGACTTTAAAAAAAATTATAAATATATGAATATTATATATCTTAGTATTTTGTTGAATATTCTTATAGGAATTTAAATTATAGGTATTTAATTCTACAAAAATGAAGTTTAATAAAAATATAGAAAGTTTAATAATAATAATAATAATAATAATAACAACAACAACAACAACATCAATCATCATCATCATAATATTGATATTTATTACTTAATTTAAAATTATTTGAAATCTTAATTTAAATTGAGTAATAGAATTAACTTGTGAATATTATTCAAAAATTACAATCATTTTATTAATGGTTCTATTTCTATTAAATCAGTCTCTTAACAAACATTAATTTAATTTAATATATACTATCTACTCTTATTAAATAGATTATTAAATAAAAACAACTATCAATAAGTGACAGCACTATTCTAGTGATAAAATAAATCTATAATAATTTGAAACCATTCTAATTGGGAATTGTAGTATATTATTAAATACACGAGAAAAATAACTTCGGATACTGTTGTTTTATGCTATACAATAACATCATCATTTTCAAAATGTGCTTGCCAATAACATCATTTTTAAACAAAGTTTGAACGACAATGCTTTAAATAGTCATCAAGGGCTTTTCTTCCAGTTAGCATCTCCATCAGAACGACTCTAAAGGTGTAAACATCTAACTTTGTCATCACTCTTCCAGTAGCTGAAAACATGAGAATTATATGCATTTAGTTTCATCAACTCGTCAAAAAGAAATAAGAATGTGTCGGCCACTTGGTCCTAAGAAAGAGCGTTTAGATAACATCTCTTGTTTAGGAAGAGGTCGACTAATAGATCTGTGCATATTTAGAAAGTTACATATCAGTCCAACAAAACCTAAACTATGGTTTATGCATCTTGTCGTGTATGATTCACCTTGCTGAAATGTCCCAGAACTCATTAGCAATTGCAAAGGTTATATCATTCAATTCTATTATATCAGTGAACAAAATGTACTTCCAGCTTATTAAATTGTTTGTCAACTGGCAAAGAGCTCGAGAATAAAACTGTTGAATGATTATTATCATACTTCCATTATGATTGAAGTGTTACACTTGTAGCCTACACCACAGAAATATAATGAAAACTTCCATGAGAACAGAAAAACAAAATAGGAAAGCTTAGAGACAGAAAAAATCAACGATATTGCGTCAGCTATGGCGAAAACTTGGAACTGTGCCTCGTGCAGAAACATGGGATTTTCGGCTTGATTATTGTCGCCGGGTACAGTGAAAGCAACCGCGAAAACCACTGTGGCTATGAGGGTGGCAACAAGCATGCATGAATCTGCAATCTCTCTCATCCATTTCTCTCCCTTTTCCATTTGGTCCTTGTGCTCCTCTAGAAATATTTCTTCAAGCGTTTGAGTTTTGTGATTTTTTGCTTCGCCATAGCTTTTCCCAACAACTTTCTTAACTTCCTGCATAGAATTGGTGGTAAGTGGGTGAGATATTACAACGAAAAACAAGCAATAATCATTCTTTCTTTTAACTTTAGTTATCTTATATTCACCTCAAACCACAGTAGTTCATGTTGTAGTTGAAGGGCAGCTCCTGGAATAGCATCTAATTTATTTTGTGGTGACAACTTTGCAGCTAAATGCAGCAGATTGTTCTTCTCCCCATCTTTAAATGCAGCGACCAGACTCTTAGATGAGCCTATCTCATGTATCAATTTGAAGACATCTTCGTGGCGGTGCAAAACAGCAATATGAAATATACTGTAATTGTTCCCATCAACTTCAAACACTAAATCAGGATACGAGCAAATGAGTGTGGTCAGGAACTCAAGGTTTCCTTGCTCTGCAGCCTTGAATATTAGTACTGGAGGTGATCCAATTACTTTAGACACTGTCGAGTCATCATACAATAGGACTTCTTGCCATACGAGTTGGAGAAGCCGATATGCTTCTCCGGGAAGAGGATTACTCTTCTGGTCAGCTCCACAACCTGCAACCAGATAATTATATTCAGCCATACTAAAATATTATCCTAACTCCGTTTGAGGTTAGAGAATAACTGACACAACAGGTTGAACAGTTTGGTCCGAGTTCCCGATAGAGCTTGATGGGCAAAATTCTTTCGAGCTAATGCATCCAATGCTGTTTCTTTATTCCCATCTCGGGCAGTGGCTAAGAAATCTTTGTGTTTTTCCACCATTCTTAATGCAACATCTGGAAACAAGCATCGATCAAATTTCAGATAATTCTACAGACCATTGAACTAGTAATCATAAAGATGCAGAGTACTACTCACCATAGATATCATTATCGATCAGGATGACCAGTAAATCTATGCGTTCATCATTTGTCATTGCTTTATCTGAAGTTTGATCATAGAGGTAGGACACCATGTTCTTGTGTCCCAACAAAGCTGCCACATAGATTGGCAACATTCTTTTAATTCCTCTGATATTGGCAAAATCCTCTACCTCTTTTAGCATTTCTTGAGCCAATTCGACGTTCCCAGAAGTGGCTGCATAGCACAAAGCTGTGTTGCCTAACTCATCTCGAGCTTGTATGGCTTCTTTACTCATTCCCTTGAGTAGCTGTCGCGCAAAATCAGTTTGACCTTCAGAGACTGCAATGTGAAGAGCAGTCTCACCTCGCTCAGTGATCCTGTCATTTATTTTGTTTCCATCAGTTCCATAAGTCCTTATTGCAATATTCCAATTGCCTTGCCGTGCAGCTTGATACAACTCAGAGTGCGTTTCCCTTTTCTCTGCGAAAGAATCAAATCAAAACTATTAGACAATGCTTACTTGTTGGTAGCTGTGTGGCTAAAAGAGATCAAATGAATGAAAATAGGAAGGATATGTTGTTACAAGTGGATCCCTTGTTTTTTTTCCCTTTTTTTTGGCATTCCTAAGACTTTCAACGTTCATCTTTAGCTGTTGTTAGAAATATTCTATTTATATGGATAATTTTAATATTTAAATTATAGATATCAATTATGTATATATTAATAATTATTTGGTGAGATGTCATGAAAAAATATTTAAGCAACAATAACAGAAAAATAAACAAGAAATTTTTATGTAAAAAGCAAAATAATTTTTTCCTATCCAATCATATCTTCCCAAAGACGAAGGATATATTACTTCATATAATTAAATTCTGAATTGATAGTGGCATCAACTTACTTTTTTCGTCAAGATCAACCTCTGCACTATTTTCTTCTTGGAATCTTCGGCTACCTGTTTGAGCGTCCTCTGTCAACAACATTAGTCTTCAGATTAACTATCGTTCACTAAGATAGCTTAATATTTATTAGAGCTTATATTTGCTACTCTCTCTTTATTCAAAATAAGTATCGTTTTAGAGAGATTTTAATTATTCAAAATAAGTGTCGTTTGTGACTTTTTATGCATATTTATAATTTTACTTTCAAAATTACCCTTTAATTTCTCTCACATCTTAATTTCACAGATTACACAGATTATATTTTCAAGACACTTTAACATGCAATTAATAGTGTGCATTCCTTTAAAATGACACTTACTTTAAATAGGAGGAAGTAGTAAATTTGAAGAAGATAAAGAGGCTACCACCTTCTCACAAAATAATAATAACAACAGGACGCATATTTATTGCATCCAAGAGAATAAAAGCATGAACATGAACAATTGTCGTTGAAGACAGGTCTCTTTTTGGTGCAATTTGTGGCCCGCATGTTAATCCCTGGCAAGTGGCAACAGTTTCAATCATCACACCCCCAACACAACCAAAAAGTCAAACAACTGAGTCATTTTCCGCAGTCACATCATATAGAATTTATATCCCATTCGCTTTACACTCTAACTAGTGTCGTGACTGAACGTCTAAGTCCACTTTCAATCATCACACCGCGACAAAAGTCAAACAACTGAGTCATTTTCTGCAGTCACATCATGCAGAATTTTATAATTTACACTACGAGTGTCTTGACTGAACTTCTAAGTCGGTTTTCTCTTTTTTACTCAATTTAAAGACGTAAGGCCATCTCCAACCAAGGCACTAAAGCACCAAATTTGATATTTTGGTGCAAAAAACCCACTCCAACTAAGACATTAAAAGTACACACTAAAATGGTGCAATAAACAGTAACACACTAAATTTGGTGTGTTACTATTTATTACACCAAAAGTACAAAAGACAACTTTATCCCTTTACCTTTTAACAATTTTCTTTTATGTCCTTTTCACAAATTGATTTCTTTACATATTTTAATAAGTAATTAAATTTAACATATTTATTACTTTACACAAAATATATCATTACAAAGATTTCATTGAGACATTTAAAACGAGACTAATATTGAATATAATATTAAATTTATTTTTAATTCTTATTTATAAGTATTATAAATTCATTAATAAAATATTTTAAGAATAAAAAGTAAATTTAAAATAAAAGGTACATAAACTTAAAAGTAACATAAACCACAACATTTATTTTAAAAAATTAAAACCTAACGAAAATGCTTGAAATTATAACTAGACTAAAATAAATTACAACTACAACTAGACTCGAAATTACAATCAAAAACTCAAATTACAACAACCAAATTAAAAGTAAAATTAAAGCACTTGAGAATATTAATTTAACGTAAATAATTAATAGTTTGGAAGGTCATCCATATTTCCTCTAAAATCAAAATATTGGCTAAAGTCACTAGATGAGCCAGCTCTTCCTTGAGGTTCTCCTTCTTGAGTTCTTTTTGCATAAATTTTCATTTGTTCATTTCTAAAAGTCTCCCTTATCACTAGATCTTTGATGAAATCCATATCTTTTCATAAAATTCTATTCTTTATCTATCTTTGTCGTAACTATAATTTTTTTTGCCTCATTTTGAGCTAGTAACAATTGAAGTTAATAATTCTTTTCTGAAAGAGAATGACTTTCATGAAACATTCCTTTGATTTCTTTATTTATGGACATAAAAAGTTTTTTCATTCTCTCATTTTGTTCCTTTCTCATTTTTTTATTCCTCCCAATAGGACGATCGGCTGCACCTTTTGTTCAGTAAATTCATCTTCAACTTCAAAATCAATGTTTAAATCAATACAAAATGATGATAATTGTATTGACTTATCTGACTTTGGGATTCAGATTGTGACATTTCATTACAATTAGATCGTTTTCAATGACCAAGTGCTTTCTATTTGCTAGTATTAGCATATTTCTCGATATTTTTTATGATTGGCCATAGATGATCAAATTTGAAACCTTTTTGAAATTTTAGATCTTGAATAAGTAAATCTTTTGCTTTCTCGAACTGCAATACAACATTGTGACTTAAGTTAGATTTTAGGTTATAAATCAAATGTACTTAAATTCATACAAAGTAAAAATAAATAAATAAATAAAATACTTACATTATCTTATTCAGAAGCACCACTTAAATTCAGGTTTTCAATTTATCGAACACATCATCTTAATTTTCCAATAGCTTTCATTGTGGTTTGCCATCGAGCTTGTAGAGATCTCCAAAGTCGAATAGTGGTGATATGATTCGGTAGCATTTAATGATACTCAGTTGTGATATGAGACCAAAACTGAGTCATAGATTGATCTTTACCAGTAACTGGGTCTTGTGAAACATTAAGATATACATGACATAGGATTCGATCTTCTTCAATTAAATATGATATGCTTCAAGATGTATTTGAAGACTTTACACCTAAATTTTGGCTTGCCATTTTTCTGATAGGTTTCAAAGAGTGTTATAGTTTAGGGTTTCAAAGAGTGTTATAACTTAGGATTTCAAAGAGTGTTATATGAAATGATGGTTTCAGTTTAGTAGAACAAATCAAGTATTTATAGAGATACAGTAAAACCTCGATAAATGAATATTGTTGGGACTTGAAAATTTATTATCTTATACGGAGTTATTAATTTATCGATAAATTAATATTTATTAATTTATAGAATAATTTTTATTTTGTAC